>MJUU01017360.1:90483-104828 GCA_002080025.1 Modiolus philippinarum | reverse complement strand
AAAGAAAAAGTAAGACAGTATTATTCTGATACTAAAACAGTATGAAGGTCGATAGTTTAGTAGTGTTGTCGGATTCATCCTTCGAAAAAAGGGATTCCGATTGGTTTCAGAAAAACTTGGCGTCCAAGTCGATTGTTTTATTTGCCATTTTTGTCAATTTTTTCCTAAAGTCTGCACAAATTCTAAAAAAAATAGAAAAAAAATATGCCCAATTCCCGGAACTAGCTTTTATTTAATTCAACTTTACTACTTCGCGAAATGATTCAACGCATTTGAAAATTACGCAAACATAAGAGAAATAACGCAAGGTTTTAAAGATATGCGATATGATATTTTAAAACAAATTATATTTGTATATGAAGAGCATATTTCACTGCATTAAATGTCAGTACATCATCTGTATTTATTAAATTTACATGTCTTCGCATTTTTTTCAGTGTAAATTTGCATAAGCAATGAATTCAGAAAATGAGCAAAAATGTATATAAATATAGTTGAAAATCGCATTAAAATCTACATGACATGTATTCTGAACAAATGAATATGAACTAAAATAAACAATAAACACTGTGCAAATTTCACTTTCTCTTCAATAGATAAAAAGGTACTCATAGCTTTATTTGAACCAGATTATACTGCAATCTTGTTATAATACTGCCAACTTGTTATAATACTGCCAACTTGTTATAATACTGCCAACTTGTTATACTGCCAACTTGTTATAATACTGCCACATTGTTATAATACTGCCACCTTATCAAAAAACTGTAATCTTGATATAATAATGCTATCTTGTAATAATATTGTCATCTTGTTATAATACTGCCATCTTGTTATAATACTACAATCTTGTTATAATACTGTCACCTTATCATAAAATTGCCATCTTGTCATAATACTGCAATCTTGTCATGATACTGCCACTTTGTTATAATACTGCCACCTTGTTTGAATACTGCCACCTTGTTTGAATACTGCCACCTTGTCATAATACTGTCATCTTGTCATCATACTGCCATCTTGTTATAATACTGCCATCTTGCAATAATATTTTATACTGCAATCTTGTTATAATACTCCCATCTTGTAATAATACTGCGATTTTGTTATAATACTGTCACCTTGTCATAATACTGCCATCTTGTCATAGTACTACCATCTTGTTATAATACTGCCATCTTGTTATAATACTGTCATCTTGTAATAATACTACAATCTTGATATAATACTGTCACTTTCTTATAATACCGTCATCTTGTTATAATACTGCCACCTTATTTATACTGCCATCTTGATATAATACTGCCACCTTGTTTATACTGTCATCTTGTTATAATACTGTCTTCTTGTTATAATGCTGCCATCTCATTATAATACTGCCATCTTGTTACAATAATGACATCTTGTTTTAATACTGTCACTTTGATATAAAGCTGTCATCTTGTTGAATTACTGCCATCTACTTATAATACTGCTATTTTGTTACAATCCCGGCACCTTGTTATAATACTGCCATCTTGTTAAAATACTGCCATCTTGTTAAAATACTGCCATCTTGTTAAAATACTGCCATCTTGTTATAATACTGCCATCTTGTTATAATATTGCCAACTCGTCATAATACTGCCAACTCGTCATAATACTGCCATCTTCTTGTAATACTGCCATCTTATAAAATATTCCCATCTTTTTTTAATACTGTCATCTTGTTATATCACTACCATCTTCTTATAATAATGCCATCTTGCTATGATTCTGCCATCTTGTTATAATACTACAATCTTGTTATAATACTGTCATCTTGTTATAATACTGCCATCTTGCTATAATACTGCTCTCTTGTTGTTATACTGTCATCTTGTTATAATACTGCCATCTTGCTATAATACTGCTCTCGTTGTTATACTGCCATCTTGTTATAATACTGCCATCTTGCTATAATACTGCTCTCTTGTTGTTATACTGCCATTTTGTTATAATACTGTCATGTTGTTGTAATACTGCCATCTTGTTAAAATACTCCCATCTTTTTGTAATGCTACCATCTTGTTATATCACTACCATCTTCTCATAATAATGCCATCTTGCTATGATTCTGCCATCTTGTTATAGTACTACCATCTTGTTATAATACTGTCATCTTGTTATAATACTGCCCTCTTGTTGTTATACTGCCATTTTGTTATAATTATGCCATTTTGAATTAATACTGTCATCTTGTTACAAAACTACCGTCTTGTTACAATACTGTCAACTTTTTATAAACTGTCATTTTTTTATAACACTGCCATCTTGTTACAACATTTCATTTTTTTTAATTTGCAGTACCTTCGGTATTTTGTTATGTATTTACAATGCTGTAGTCTTTTTATATAGTGCCATTTTGTTATAATGCAGCCATCTTTTTACAATACTACAATCTTGTTACAATACTACCATTTTGTTATTATACTGTCATCCTGTTACAATACTGCCGTCGTGTTACAATACCAATATCTTGTTACAATACCGTCATCTTGTTATAATACTGCCATAATACTGCTATCATGTTGTGATGCTGCAATAAAGCAACAACATTGAGAACCCGAACAAAACAACTCAAGTCATCATGTAATTTTCTCGTATTTTGGGGGTTTTGCATTATTGTTAATTCAAAAAAATGTCTCTTTTTGAACGAGTAGAAAAAATGTACATAATTATTGGCGTTATTTACTATTGCAAACTTTAAACAACAGATGGGTTCAATTTTAGCACATTATTTTTATGTCTTTTTTATTTAGTCCACACTAAAGTTGGATAACTGTTCCGTAGAAACTTGAACGAAAATTACACTTTCAAATTAGGTTTATCCGGGTTACAAGGTGGTTTAATATCATGATTTTTGTGGTTTTTCTTTTAAATTAAAATATATGTTTATATATTTTCCTGTTATGCACCTGTATCTGTATATATTTAGAAAGTATATAAGTATTTTATGAAGCCTGTGAGAAAATTAAATCCTGGTCTTATTTCACTATGTACCCAGCATGTTAAATTGATATTAAAGAACCACTTGAATTAATAACCACGTGTCAGGGTATGGAAAAAGATTTGTTATTGTTTTCTTGTCAATCTGGTAAAGTCTTGTTTTTACAAAGGTGTATTCCGTCGAAACCTGCTCGAACTTCAAAAACGATTAATTGAATACTGCATGTTATCTACGCATAATTGTACTGGTGGAACTTGTAAATATACATCCTTCTTCATAATTTGAATATTTATGGAACGATACAGCTGTCATATATTAGTTCAGATTCCAAAAGCATTACAATACAGTAGTGATAACTTATCTCCATTTGTGAGTACGAACTTATTCCAATTTAAATTTGCAATTCCGTTGATTACAAATTTTTTACCACCGTTATTGAGAGCTACCGTGTGAATAACCAAATTGTGCAGAATGGCATGAGACTTAACAAAATCATGTTTGTATTTCTATATCTTGGCATGATTTTACACAGTACCAATAAAAAAAAACATCGAAAATGCCTTTTCCCCGTGAGCTTTCACTATTTCCCATGCGATTTTGAAATTTTCCCATGAGATTTATTATCATTTCCCACGGGACTTTAATTATTATCATTTCCAATTGGACTTCAATTAGTATCATTTCCCATGGAATTTCTTGAAATTCCCTGGGAATTTTTTTACTCCCATAGGAATAATTCAAAATCCCATGGGAAATAGTGAGATCCCCATTTTTTTTTTAAATTGCAAGTGTATTTAATTGTGCACACATATCAACTAACTATTATAATTTTCGTAAGTTCAATGAGATTCTGCTCAGTTTGGTTATTTACACTATCTGGAGTCGTGTTCATTCATACTTTCGATTTTCTTATTATCCCCCTATCCCCAATATGATTATTGCAACTTAATCCCCCACATCCCAGTATGAGTAGTCTCTGCAGCTTAACCTTCCTCATCCCGATATAGGATAAGCCTCTGGAGTAAATATCCTAATCCCGATTGGATTAGGATTAGTCTCTTCAAAATATAAAAAATACTGAAGTTGCATTAAACCAGTAAAATTCGTTATGCTGTACACGTGTTTCAAGGAGTATCCACTCATCAGCAGCATTAGAATCAAATAATATGGAAAGCCATAATCCAAAAGTAGTAAAAAAGAAGAACTCATTTCCACAAGTATCGAAAAAAGGAAGCCAAATCCAGTACCAAGGACATCTTCCAAGTGTCATACACGGAATGTAGCCTCAACTGACGGGCTATTGCGAAAATAAACACCTGAAACACAAAAGCATCTGAAGAATGGAAAAATGATTAATAGTAACTATATCAGAACAATTAATACTTTGAACATTAGGGGGCTATTCACTTTATCAAGTAAGGTGTCTTTATTCTTACATTTCATAGTGAATAAGTCATTTTTTAAAGTATGCATTGCGTGTTCGAAGAACAAACATCGCGTATAATTGTTTGGGTAAAACAAAACTCATATCCCTATAATAATACCTAATTCTATTGTTATATTTATTTTTGTTATTTATAAAGCCTGTAATTATTACATTCCATAGTAAGTCTATAGTAAATTGTAGCATTTGTTACATTCTAATTTAAAATACTTTTGTAGATATACCAATAACGCAATAACAACCAGAATGTCGTACAAAAAGGTTCAAAATAAAGACAGAAAGGATAGGCTCCAATTTTATTTTTGTTAATCTCGTATTGTTTTTGCTCTTTTTCTAATACATAATTCTGTACAATTTTTAGATGTATTCCAAGATTATATCCTTTTTGTAACATAAAAAACAGACAATGGTTTGATATACAGCAACAGTAGATTAAAGGGGACAGATAAAGTGGATAAGATGTGGAATGGACTAACCAGAAGGACTAGAAAAGGTATAAAACATACCGCAAAAATGAAAACTAATAGACATGGCATTGCACACGATAAAAACATACAAAAGAATGCATACAGCAAACAGCAAGGCTCTTCAACATAGGCAACATAAATGGCAGCAAACGGTAAGACACTAAAACACACAACAAACACCTAGACAAAGTAAATAACCAGAAATTGAAATACAGACATCAAAATACGTGGCAAACGACTAGAAAATAAAACACAATAAAAACAGGTTAGCAATAAAAAAAATGCAAACCACCGGGCACAAAACGCACAGCTAACAACTAAACAATAAAACAACAACAGTTGGTAAAGAAATGAACACAAAGAAAATAGCTAAAAACCAGACAGTGAAACGTAAAAAACAGCTGAGCAAGAGACATATTCTTCAACATAAAACAAACAGACACATATTGAAACGGACAGCAAATTGACATGCACGAAAACACAAAACAACCGATGAGTTGGAAGAGCAGCAAACCACCAGGAGGCACGACAACACACATTAAATAGCTAAACAAGAAAATACATAGCAAGCAGCCTAGTATGAAAATTCAAGGCAAACGGAAAGACAAGAGAACATTAAACCGACTATAAGACGAGAAGCTGAGTAACAAAAACATTTTAAAAGAGGCATCGGAGAACATATGCAGGGTTTATTCTAGGATTTTGAAAGCTTTAGTCACTTTTGCGGAGAGCGACAGTCATTCTTATAAGCTCTATGTTTTAAAGTTAAAGACTAAAACAGTACAAAAGATGTCTATATGTATATTATAGGAACATTTCAGATCATGTAACTTTTGAGATCTTTGAGCTCCTTCTAATANGCAAGCAGCCTAGTATGAAAATTCAAGGCAAACGGAAAGACAAGAGAACATTAAACCGACTATAAGACGAGAAACTGAGTAACAAAAACATTTTAAAAGAGGCATCGGAGAACATATGACATACATTCATGTGAGTAAATGGAAGGCCAAACAGACTCAACAACTCGGCAACCAACTCGTCGAAAAACACGCAATGAAGAGAGACACGAGATAACATACATAAACATTCAGTCGACTTGAAGACAAGTCAAACACAAAAAAACAGCTGAACAGAAATACACACAAAAACCAGAATAGATTGTAACACCCACAAAGAGACAGCTACGTCATATTTCAAAAATAACCAGGCAAAAATACACCAAACAATAACGAAATAACAGATCTGCCAAAAATAACCAGGCAAAAATACACCAAACAATAACGAAATAACACATCTGCCAAAAATTAACAAAGAACAAACAAACAGACGACAAAAACAAAGCATCGACAAACAACAAACAACTAAAAGAGAATACATAACAAATAACTAGACGAGAATTCACAACAAACAACCAGAAGAGAATGCACAACAAACAACCCGATGAGAATACGCACCAAACAACCAGACAAAAATACACAACAAACATAAGAAACCATACAAAACACAACAAAAAACCAAACAGAAGACAAATCACAACCAGACGGAATACACAACAAACAACCAGACAAAAATACACAACAGACAACCAGACGAGAATACAGTAACACAATTCAACCAGATGATAATACACAACGAGCAACCAGACGAGAATACACAAAATAACCAGACGGAAATACAAGACAAGACAAGACAAGACAAGTTTATTTCAACTTAGGCACAGTATACGTGCTACAAGAGGACAAATATATAAATATATACACATTGGTTACAGACAAGGCACATACATACATATAAATAAACATAGATATATAAAAACAAATAAAAAATAACTTTTATACATATTATACTATTTATGAAATTATTTTTTCAAACTGTCTCAAAAACATACACAATTTTGACAATACCATAACATGAATGAACAATTAGACGGAATTACAAAACAAACAAACACACAAAAATACACAACGGAGAACCAGACGAAAATACCGTCACAACTTATAACAAGGCCAGAATATGTACAATAACAATCATGATCCCAAACCAGTAAACAAAACGAACATGTCATGTAAAGCTTTCGAAAACCCCTTAAAAAGTCAAAAGTGGTGGCAGAATATTGTACTGCACTTTTTCTGAATATAACAGCACAGTCCAAGAATTAAACGCCACAAAACAAGTAATTACAGCTTTTGCTAATGGATGCGGTTGACCTGAATAAACTGTTACCAGCGGTTCCATTTGAGTTGGACTTAAAATGATATTCATTATATCGTGATATTGTCTGTAAATTGAATTATAACCGAATCCCAAAATAAATGTAACAAAATGAGTAAACAAAGAAATTGATCCGTTCGATTTTAATCAGTTTTATTTATATTGTTTTCTCTTCTTTTACCGAACCATTAGCCCTTGTATAACGTCCGTCTATAATCTGTTTACATGTTTATTAACAGTAAGAAATTAAATATAATAGATAAATAAATTTTAATTCATCTTTAATATGTCAATATTGAAAATGCATTATTTTTAAAACCAAACCAATTAGGCAATTAAACTATTGTATTTATTTATTTATCTATCAAACGTCATTCCAATAAAAGTACTGTTGTACTGTAAACTGGCACCGCAACAGCCTCCAGAATTAGAGATCGCAAACGTTATTGAACAGCAACTTTGAACTCAGGCGTTATTCAGTTGTACTGTTTCATATTACCGCGAAATATTGCATCTTTCCCTCTTTTTCCCGTATATGTATTGCGTCTCCTTTGGCTTTCTATTGAGCTGATTTTTCAGCAACAATGAAAGATGAAATAATGATGCTTAATACTGATACATTTCGAAGATCTTTCCATTGAAAACTGCTGTGTCTCGATGGAAATCGTTCAGACATGTTACTTTCTTGCTTTGTGTAAACTGTGAATCAAGGAACTGAATCAAAGATACACATATGATATAAGATTCCAATAGAGGCAATCTGAAAATATTATTCGTTTAACAGTCCAACGGTCGACGAAAAGAGAAAAACGAAATACATAGCACTGTTTATTCATTCTATCTGGACTAAATGAAATTCAAATTTTACGAAAACCAAATCTATTGAAGTTTGCCATGGGTTTTCTTGTCGATTGTTTCAAATGCTTCTTATTATATATATAGATATTGCGAAAACAAAAGTGTAAAAATATGTCATTTCGTTATATTTAAACAGAACCAACCCGTGTTACCAAATTTATTAAACGAAGTACTGCGATAATATTGTTTTTCCCTTATACCAACAGATTTCGGTATTCTCTTTCATTTCCTCCGATTTTTGTAGGTATGGTAATAGGTCGAAGTTTTGAAATTCATATGCTGTAGAATACAAACGGCAAAATCGAATATGAAACAATACAAAAGAAAACAGATATATTTGAAACCTTACAATATCTAAATTTTTGTAAATTTTGTTCAAATTTTGCAAAGCTCTGTCCTTAGCTGATTTTGGCTTTATATTTAGATCATATTGGTTATTTGTTCTCTATCAGTTTTTACATATCTTTGAGTTTATGGTCATTCACAATAACTTCGGTATTTAGTTATATGTTATACAACATATAATATCATACATAATTGATGAAGTGAAATTCAGTTTGAAGTAGGCGTGGGAGTATTGCTCTAAGAGGGATTCCAATATTATGTCGCCATTTAAAATAACTGAATGAAATTATTATAATTCTTGTTTGTCTCCTCTGATTTATTGAATCATTGTTTGGTAATTAGTTGTTTTTATAATTCGATAAAATAAGGAGTGCTGAATGCGACAAATTTATTGTACGTGTTAAATATTATTGATTTTGACTTGGGGAAACTTTCACCTGTAACTGTTGTTGTTAGCACATTAAGAGGATTTCTCACCTTTCCTTTAATGTCTAGAAAGCGTTTTCATCGCCCCTATGTGATGACACTTCCTAAACTTCCTTAATTTTCAAAGGACGCCTATAAATGTACCACCTCTGTATAAAACCCATATTTTAACGTTGCGTAAGCTAAAATAATGGTCGTGCCAAATACAAAATGTCTTGCAAAGTCTTTCCTAAAATATTTTCGGCGTTTTGCATTTCATTTTCGCTGATTTATAATTTATTTTTTTTTTTGGGGGGGGGGAGGGGTCAATTCTTCTCTTTCATATACACTGATTTTTAAAGATTAACTATTTCATCTATCAATTTCAAGTCTTTCTGTCAGGTAGTTTTTCATCATTAAATATAGATAACTGGTAAACTCTGGCTACAAGGGTTGGGGTTGGATTGCAAGTATGTCAAGCAGAAGATTTAAAAAAAATAATTTCTAAATTAAATGTGAAAAAAAAATTTACCTATTCAACTAAAACCAGGAATATCAAGGGCGATAACAGCATATACGTGTCAAAAGCACGACATTTAAATTTATTAAACGGCACACAAATTAAAAATCTATTTTTGTTCTGTATTTAGGCCTTGCACTTTCTACTTGTTATAGCACCAAGAACAAAGTGCATATCTTCTTCCTCTGCCCTCCTATTACTGCTACAAGCATTTCATGGACCTCTGGCTTCCTAACTGTTACAGGCATTTCATGGATCTCTGTCTTCCTAACTGTTACAGGCATTTCATGGACCTCTGGCTTCCTAACTGCTACAGGCATTTCATGGACCTCTGGCTTCCTAACTGTTACAGGCATTTCATGGACATCTGTCTTCCTAACCGTTACAGGCATTTCATGGACCCCTGGCTTCCTAACTGTTACAGGCATTTCATGGACATCTGTCTTTCTAATTGCTACAGACATTTAATGGACCTCTGGCTTCCTAACTGTTACAGACATTTCATGGACCCTGGCTTCCTAACTGTTACAGGCATATCATGGACCCCTGGCTTCCTAACTGTTACAGACATTTCATGGACCTCTGTCTTCCTAACTGTTACAGGCATTTCATGGACCTCTGTCTTCCCAACTGTTACAGGCATTTCATGGACATCTGTCTTCCTAACTGTTACAGGCATTTCATGGACATCTGTCTTCCTAACTGCTACAGACATTTCATTTACGTCTGTCTTCCTAACTGTTAGAGGCATTTCATGGACCCCTGGCTTCCTAACTGTTACAGGCATTTCATGGACCCCTGGCTTCCTAACTGTTACAGGCATTTCATGGACCTCTGGCTTCCTAACTGTTACAGGCATTTCATGGACCTCTGTCTTCCTAACTGTCAAAGGCATTTCATGGATTTTATGGACCTCTGGCTTCCTAACTGTTACAGGCATTTCATGGACCCCTGGCTTCCTAACTGTTACAAGCATTTCATGGACGTCTGTCTTCCTAACTGTTACAGGCATTGCATGGACCCCTGGCTTCCTAACTGTCACAGGCATTTCATGGACCTCTGGCTTCCTAACTGTTACAGGCATTTCATGGACCTCTGTCTTCCTAACTGCTACAGGCATTTCATAGACCTCTGGCTTCATAACTGCTACAGGCATTTCATGGACATCTGTCTTCCAAACTGTTGCAGGCATTTCATGGACGTCTGTCTTCCTAACTGTTACAGGCATTTCATGGACATCTGGCGTCCTAACTGTTACAGGCATTTCATGGACATCTGTCTTCCTAACTGCTACAGACATTTCATGGACGTCTGTCTTCCTAACCGTTACAGGCATTTCATGGACCTCTGGCTTCCCAACTGTTACAGGCATTTCATGGACGTCTGTCATCCTAACTGCTACAGGCATTTCATGGACCTCTGGTTTCATAACTGCTACAGGCATTTCATGGACATCTGGCTTCCTAACCGTTACAGGCATTTCATGGACCCCCTGGCTTCCTAACTGTTACAGGCATTTCACGGACATCTGGCTTCCTAACTGCTACGTTATTTCATGGACAAGCAAATAGATCCGGGATAAGCCAATCTAAACTTATGTCCGTATATTTAGTTCTTTCAGTTTCATTTTTCACAATTGACTCAGTCCTGTTCTGGTGCCAACTGAATTTTTTACTGTTGTTACGATTGTTTTTTTATTTATCACATTGGATATAGGGGGAAGGTTTGGGCCCAATAAAACTAGTTTAATCCCGCCGCAGCAGGTTTGCGCCTGTCTTAAGTCAGGAAATTTATTAAACCTTTGTGTGTCTTGCCTGTTTTCTAGTTAGTTTACTTTTTGTCTATAGGAGTCTAGGATGATGTTTATTTCGCTAAACTTGATTACTCTTTATGTGGGGCCGACTTCGACCTGCCGTTGGGTGTGGGGTTTCCCTCACCGTTCATTTTTGAGTTGTTACTACTCCCCTTTGGGACTTTGTCTCTTTGGCACATTCCCCGTTTCCCTTCTTTTTTTCTGTCGGTCCGTTTAAAGAAATTAAAAAATATCAAATCGGCGCAAATGAAAGATCGAAAATTTATGAAATCTGCTCAAATTTGGTTATTTTCTTTCAAAGTAGTTTATTTTGAAAAAAACAGACAAATCGGACAAGAGATATACTTATATTATAATTTTTGAAGTCCTGTACGTAATACCGAAATAAACAGTTATAGTTTATAATCATGAACAGCGAATGAATGAAGTTTTAGTAAAACAGTACACATTTTTGCCAAATATTTCATATTGCTTTATTACCTTCTTTCATGATGAATAAATATTGATGTGGGGAAAATCGACATTAGCTTCAAGTTTTAGTTTTCTTGCGACCTATAACTTTCAAATCTCGGTTAAGTGAACTATCTGAATTTCAAAATCTCTAGAAAATCAGTATAAAAGTTAACGACCGTTTACAAATTATTGAACTTAAAATCAATATTAATGACTGGAAGATGATATATACCACGTGTTTAGTACAGTTCCATATGACTCGTTATGGCTAAAAATACCGAGATATAAAACCATTTTCTGAATTCTAAATTAAACATACTACACCATTTGTCTCTGAGTAACATGTACTGTTCAGAAAAACACGTACTATTCCTTGGCAATGAAATCTTTGACTACCACTACTGTGCTGGATGATTTGTTTTTAAATAAGTAAAACTATTCAAATAAATGAACTTTAACAGGACAGATACGTACTTCGACACTCCAACTTATTCTTATGACGTAAAGATGATACTTAAGATGCCATATTTATAAGAAAAACAATGAGATAAGGGGAAATTACAAATTTGCTCCTATAGAGTACAAAAACAGCTTCGTTTATATTGAATAATCACCAAAGAGAGATACTCCTAAAAAGTCTTGGCATGTACGATAGCAAACCACTTTGAAGTTCATTAAGACTTGATTTTTATCACGTATTTGTATAGAACTGAGTGGAATAATTTGCTAGCAATAAAAAAGTTTGTCATCAAGACATTTTAATACATAAAGATTAATTCAATCAAATGAACAAATGGCCCAGTGGTACAGACTTCGGCTGTATTTTGAAATATTTGTAGCTCTGACACTTGGTTTATTGATTGGTTGATTGATTGATTGATTGATTTATTTGAGCGGATTTGATTTGAGGATTTGATGGATGGATGAAATTTGAATGAGTGAGCGCGTGAGTTCACTAGTGTTTCAACTGTATATTTGGAAGGAACGGAGGCAGCAAATCGGGGAACAAGGAGAAAATTGACAAGATAATTTTTAATACGTTTTTTATAAGTTGTTAAACTTCCATGTAGTTTGAAAATGCATCTATCCAAAGCATCTTCATGGAAGAGTCAAAGCGAATAATCACTTCTTAATTCCCTCGTTGTCCGCCAGTCTGACCATGGACCCGTCCTGCGAAATTCAGAACTTCACGAGTACTAAGCAGAAACAAATTTCAATCTTCTAGTTCGACCGTGCGAGACCTACAAAGGTAGTCAAGGACGTTAAACACCTCCCTGTCAGTCAGTCTTCTAGTTGTTTTTGAACTATAGCGTTGGCTAATGTTACAACGAAACTTATTACAAATCCATTAGCATTTGGTTGTTTTTACCTTTTTTGGCTGTTCCACATTTGGGTTAAGTAGCCCTGATCAGATCACAATAATTTTCTAAACCATACATATATATTTAAAATTTATAATTCTATTATACGTGTATATGTTGTTCTATTTAATTTTTTTCATTTATTTACCTTTTTGTTATTTTGATATTATTTTTTTTATTGTTGTTTTTTTTTACTTTTTCAGTTAAGCACGTGTGCCAATTTCATATTGTAACTTGTTATTGAAATATGAATTGTATTTGTTTACTCTACCCTGTAAGTTCTAGGTTATATTTATATATTTACGATATGTACTATGTATATAAAACAATACTATCTTGTAATCTGTGATATTTAACTTCTATTGTTCTATAATTAATGGTTTAATTATTAAACATCCCATGTAATGTTATGATTGTAAACCTAAACGTTGATTTGTCACCCGTATGTTAACAGATACCCCCATTTTAGCTTCTCTTACACTATTTGATTGTCATGAACAGATAAATCTAAACGGATATGTAATGTTTGGAATTCTTCCTATAGTTTATTTATTAAAGATTGAAAAATAATTAAATTTGATATTACGTATTCATTTCAAACAATACAAGATACATCTTTATCTTATGTATCTGTTCTAAATATGTAACCTTTCTGTCTGTTCCCTGTTATCAGTATTGGACACGTTTCCCAATCCGTGCTGTATCGTGAGACTTTTTTAGGAGAATAAGTATCCCTATTGTCACCTGTGACACTTGTCCTCCAAATTCTACTTATATGTTGTGACTTAATAAATAACTATAAATACCGAAGTTACTAATAATTCAAGAGTTGCCACGGCAACCTTTATTTTACATTTTTAGTTGATTTAACAAACTGTAAGCCCCATCCACAGGGCCTTGTTACTAAGAAGAAATTTTTACTATCAATGCATATACATGGATAGTAAAAAAAAATTTATAAGTAACAAGGCCCTGTGGCCCATCTTTACCTAACATCCTTTTTTCACCCTTATTAGTACAGAATGACTGATGTATCAAGTCCTTCTGCAATCAAAGAAACAAGATATTTTTACTCATTTTCTATTTGATTCGGTTTCCTAGGATTCATTTGATATTACATTGAAGTTTATACAAGTATTGTGTTGATTTTGAAAATTTTATTTTCTACTCGTACCCTCTTCATATCAATAAAGTTGCTCAAGATGTTTTATCAACTCAATTTTATACAGTAGTTATTTTCTCACATCCAAATAACAAAATAATAACAAACAAATACTGATGCACCTGATGAACGTTTTGACTATTTATGACTCGTCAGAAGTTCTAGGAATTATTATTGAAGTATTCACACCTGTATATCCAGGTAGATTAATCAGACAATTCATTACAGTGTTTTTATGTAGTCATTAAGCATAATTTGCATATTTCTATATATGGAATGAGAGTTGGATGTTAACAATCATTGATTTTTACATTCTATTTATAATTCCTGGTTTTCTC
>MJUU01017360.1:39858-72865 GCA_002080025.1 Modiolus philippinarum | reverse complement strand
CCCATGGACTATTTTGTATAATACTATTTCATAAAAATCATTAAATTCAAAGAAATTAATCAAACACGAAAACAATCAAAAGAGTTTGCACAAAACTTATATTCGTTCCAACACTTTGAGGAAAATCATGAGCAAATATATAAAATTGCAAAATTAAAAATATATACCGGAAAGTTGTTGAATCTGAAGTTGAAGATGGACTTGCTTGGCCATATTCTAAGATTTAAAGATTTAAGATTTAAGATCTAAGATTTAAAAGGGAACAAAAATTGCACTAAACTGTGTACCAAAAGGGTAAAGAACAAGAGGAAGCCCCAAAAATTAACAGCAGGAGAACAACTCAGAAACCGAAAAACCATTATTGTAAACAAGTTGAAACTACATAAGACTTAAGAAGATGGATGATGGAGGCCTTATACGACTGATGTGGAGATATGTAAGATTAATATGAAAAAGAAAGGAAATGGGGTAAATTTCAAGGAGACAACATCCCATATACAGGTTTAAACGACCAAAAACAAAACATCTAGGGGTCACCATATGGTCTTCAACACAGTGAGAACCTCACACCATATAGTAAGCCCTAAGGTTACTTATTTAGGCATAAATATCTTGCACTACGTCGCATGTGTCGTAAGGCGACACCGATCAATGCTTTGTTGGTTGCCTTTCCGTATCGTCCGTTACAAAAAATATTTAATGTACAAAAAAGGCTAAAACAATTTTAAATAAAAAGCGTTCAATATGCATTTCAAAAGTGTACATTGGTTTACATATGATATGATGGTGGTGTATTATGAGTGATCATAGAAAATAAGTTAACATTGTTTACTGAACGGTAACAGCTATTCCGTTATAACTATTTAAGTAGATATTAAAATTTTATGTAAGTATTTCATTTTTATTGAAATTTACATTAAAAACTTCCATGTGATTCATTCAACGACACGCTATTATACTTGACTACGTACCTCGACATCAAAATTATTTCGTATGTATATCTTGATTGCCGTATCTATATTATACTGCATTAAATCTGTGTCCGTGTGCAATATTGATCAATATTCACAATGCACCTAATACGAGAAAGTGATGACGTATCCTAAACTAAACTGACCTATGATGTAAGGCCAAATTTTTACTATTTTCTCGAAATGTCACTTCTAAAGTTAATCTTATTTTTCCCGATCCATATTTGTCGTTTTTACATACCAGACATGAGCATTTTGCACTAAAATTTCAGCTTTACGAGACAGGGGAAGAGTTCTCTATTTCAGTTTCACACAAAACCAAGGTCAAAATGGTACTGAACTCATCAACGGTAAGCCTATATACTATATCCTTCAAATGCAACTTTGAGAGTTAGTATCCCATATTGTATAATTGGTGCAAGATCAGCCTAAAAACGAACTTGACAATACTATTTCATGATGTAAGTTTTTTTGTTAATTCATCTGAGGCCAAGGTCATCCTGATAACTTCTACAACATAGTTGTATTCGATCAAACACTCATTAAACGGAAGTGACTGTTTACCAAACGTAGATAAATCGACCTTCGATACAGGGTGAAAGTTGTTTTATTTCAAATGTCCACCACATCATTATACGAAATCAATAAATATAAAGGAATGAGAACAGTTTATTTCTTTTTCTACCTATACTACGGTCAAGGTCATCAATAGAAATTCAAGGTCATTGTTGGAAGGTCTATGGTTTTCCCCTTGACAGAAAACTTACCACGATAAAGTAATTTACATAGTATCAAATTTTAATGATTATAATTAAACTTTTGTTAAAGGTCAAAATAAATGATGAGTCACTGTTTGAGGGGGTCGATGGGTTTATTTCGTTCTTCGTGATCGGGGATTTCAATTCCCCGTGATACGTTTTCTATTTCATTAATTTGTCGTGAATCGTTATAAGAACATTGTCCGTGAGTCGTTCTTGATCAAATTAAATTTCCCGTGAACTGTAATTGGTCCGAATAATTTTTCGTGATTCGTGATGAGACCCCCATCAGGCCCCTCCTGTATCGCTACTGTAATTTTCTCACAATATGTATCATCAAAAAGTTCCTTGGCAAATATGAAGCATCTTACAAAAGAAATATGAACTTCAGAGACGAGGTGGTGGTATATCATATGAACCTCTTAGAATTCGATACCTGCCTTAAATCATTAAAGATTTCATGGAGACTTCAAAGAACAAATGGTACGGGCAAGACGGTGTGAATTTATTCATTTATTTAAGAATGCACATTTGTACCCATATACATTAGGGTTGAAGGCATACATGAACAATAACAAAACCAAAATAAAAGCAAAAAAAATATTACAAAATGAAAAAATCATGCAGTTGTTGACTCCACTCTCCTCAGCGCAAAAGACCTTGTAACGAATGAAGCAGTATACTGCACGATTTGTGGACAATTTAAACATACATACAGTTTATCTGGTTTACTTTCAATATTTGGTATTAAACGTTTTATTTCCTGCAAATAGTTTTCTCTTAGTTTTGTGTTATTATTACATGAAAATAAGAAATGTTCTTCATCATCATAGTGTTGGAATTGCAGTTCTTACATTTTCTGTTTTCTCGTTTAATATTTTTGTACCTTCCCCCTTCAATTTCTAAAAAATCATCACTGACTCTAAATTTCGTTAGATATTTTCTATTTTCAATTGTTTTATATGCAAGGTGAAATAGTTTGGTAGAGCCCTGGAAACTTTGTAGCATCAGTCATCGTCAAACGGTCAAATTCTTGTTTTAAACTGTTACGTTTTATCATTTGATGTCATTTAACTGACTTGCCATGACTGTAATATTTATGTAGTATGGACAAACTACTTCGCAGCTGGTACTAATACAACTATCTTAGTCCCAGTTCACAGTTAAAAATTGATTCAATAAGATAATATATGAAATCTAATGTTTGTTGATTTTTTCCCAAAATTGTTCCTTAAATATTCATTAAGAAACGTGCAAAACATTTAGCTTGCCTATATTGTTCTTTTAACTTAGCTAGATATTTGCCAGAAACATGAGCCTTCTCGATTACCTTCGCCTTCTCTCTAGACTGTAAAATATTGGTAGCATTTCCGTTCGTCGCCTAAAATGGGTTTACATTAATTACAAGACATAAAAAGGAACCTTATCACAAAACTGAACTCTATTATTGGCAATTTTCTCAACAATAAAACTGATAAAAATCCATATTGGTTCTAATTTTATTTCAATCTATTAGGAGTGACCTTATCGGAATGGTCGTTTCAGTTTTTAGCAATATCATACATTTCCGTCGTGTTAGGACTTAATGACCATATGTGGACAAATATGTAGATAAGTAGTGACGTATATAGGTAATATATAAATCAATTCAAACACCGAATATCGATACGATTAAACATGACCTTGCTTTATCAAATTCCACTGAATTTTTGCACCCAAAGTACACCTTATCAAACTTGAACGAAAATCCTAATGTTTATTTGCCGTGCATAACTCAAATTCAACTACACACATTACAAGTAATTCACTAATATATTTGTATTTGACTTCTCACAAAGAATTGGCATTTATTGATTTACAGATTATTGTATTCTGGTCCGCTTCTAGAGCACCAAAGGAGTAATCCGAAAACGAAGTTATTTCGGACTACATACATATACATGGATAGAAATTCCAATGTTAAATCACCATTCATTGTTTAAGACTACTAAACAAATAGCAATATTAGTCATATCATCTGCATGGTATATATCTGTGCCTGTAATAGTGTACTAAGGGATGTGATTTAATCTATCATACATATATACAACATGTTTCTGCAAATTTTCTAATGTCTTCAAACTGTGGAGGTCAAGTACATGAAAGCATATTTACCTGAACGGGGGCATTATTTATCTATACTAAGAACCCCTTATTACAGGCAGAGGAACTGCGACGGGACACGAACTGGAGACTTCCTATCTCAGCATACAGATTTATCCCGATAAATCACAACGAATCTAGATCTCAGTGCAGCGATGGGGCACGAACTGCATACTTCCTATCTTGGCATACAGATTTATCCTGACATAGCCAAACGAGTCTAGATTTCTAGGACTGAACTGGAGATTTCCTATCTCAGCATACAGATCATCTTCGCTAGCCAAGGGTTACGATCCGTTCCGAGAGGAGCGGATCATAACCATTGGCTGGCGAAGATGCATACAGATTTATCCAGACATATTTATCACGACAAAGCATAACTATAGTCTAGATCTCAGGAACAGCGACGGTACACAAACTGGAGACTTCCTATCTCAACATACAGATTTATCAAGACAAAGCATAACGAGTCTATATCTCAGGAACAGTGATGAGATACGGGCTGGAGACTTCCTATTTCGGCATACAAATTTATCCAGACACAGCATAACGAGTCTAGATTTCTAGGGCGGGACACGAACAGGAAATATTTTATCTCGGCATACAGATGTATCCATACAAAGCAAAACGAGTATAGATTTCTGGGACAGTGACGTGACACGAACTGGAGACATCCTATCTCATAATACAGATTTATCCAGACAGATTCATCCAGACGAGAATAACGAGTCTAGATTTCAGGTACAGGGACGGGAACAAACTGGAGATTTGTATTTTATCCAAGCCTATAGATTTATCCTGACTTATCAAGACAAAGCATAACTAGTCTAGATTTCTAGGACTACGACGGGACACGAGCTAGAGACTTCCTATCTCAGCATACAGATTATAACGAATCTACATTTCTAGGACTACGACGGGACAAGAACTGGAGATTTTCTATCTCAGCAAACTTAACTAGTCTAGATTTCTAGGACTAAGACGGGACACGAACTGGAGATTTTCTATCTCAGCAAACTTAACGAGTCTAGATTTCTAGGACTAAGACGGGACACGAACTGGAGATTTTCTATCTCAGCAAACTTAACGAGTCTAGATTTCTAGGACTACGACGGGACACGAACTGGAGATTTTCTATCTCAGCAAACTTAACGAGCCTAGATTTCTAGGACTACGACGGGACACGAACTGGAGATTTTCTATCACAGCAAACTTAACGAGTCTAGATTTCTAGGACTAAGACGGGACACGAGCTAGAGACTTCCTATCACAGCATACAGATTTATCCACATAGATTTATCCAGACACAGCATAACGAGTCTAGATTTCTAGGATTACGACGGGACAAAACATAACGAGACTAGATCTCAGGTACAGCGATGGGATGCGGACTGGAGACTTCCTATCTTAGCATACAGATTTATCCAGAAAAGCATAACGAGTCTTGATTTCTGGGACAGCGACATGACACTAACTGGAGACATCCTATCTCAGCACACAGATCTATCCAGACGAGCATAAAGAGTCTAGAATTCTCGGACAGCAACATGACACGAACTGGAGACTTCCTATCTTAGCATACAGATTTATCAGACGAGTATTAAGAGTCTAGATGTCAGCGAGAGCGACGAGACACATACCGGAGACTTCTTATCTCAGCATACATATACATCTTGACAAAGCATAACGAGTCTAGATTTCTGGGACGGCGATTGGGACACGGACTGAAGACATCCTATCTCAGCATACAGATTTATCAGACGAGCATAACGAGTCCAGATTTCTGGGATGGCGATGGGACACGGACTGCAGACTTTCTATCTCAGCATACAGATTAATGCTAACAAAGCATAACGAGTCTAGATTTCTGGGATGGCGATGGGACACGGACTGGAGACTTCCTATCTCAGCATACATATACATCCTAATAAATCATAACGAGTCTAGATTTCTGGGATGGCGATGGGACACGGACTGGAGACTTTCAAATTCAGCATACAGATTAATCCTAACAAAGCATAACGAGTCTAGATTTCTGGGATGGCGATGGGACACGGACTGGAGACTTTCTACCTCAGCATACAGATTAAACATAGCAAAGCATAACGAGTCTAGATTTCTGGGACGGCGATGGGACATGGACTGGAGACTTTCTATCTCAGCGTACAGATTAATCCTAACAAAGTATAACGAGTCTAGATTTCTGGGATGGCGATAGGACACGGACTGGAGACTTTCTTTCCAGCATACAGATTAATCCTAACAAAGCATAACGAGTCTAGATTTCTCGCATGGCGATGGGACACGGACTGGAGACTTTCTATCTCACCATACAGATTAATCCTAACAAAGCATAACGAGTCTAGATTTCTGGGTCGGCGATGGGACACGGACTGGAGACTTTCTATCTCGGCATACAGATTAAACATAGCAAAGCATAACGAGTCTAGATTTCTGGGACGGCGATGGAACACGGACTGGAGACTTTCTATCCCAGCATACAGATTAATCCTAACAAAGTATAACGAGTCTAGATTTCTGGGACGGCGATGGGACACGGACTGGAGACTTTCTATCTCAGCATACAGATTAATCCAGACGAGCATAACGAGTCTAGATTTCTGGGACGGCGATGGGACACGGATTGGAGACTCTCTATCTCAGCATACAGATTAATCCAGACGAGCATAACGAGTCTAGATTTCTGGGACGGCGATGGGACACGGACTGGAGACTCTCTATCTCAGCATACATATTAATCCTAACAAAGTATAACGAGTCTAGATTTCTGGGATGGCGTTGGGACACGGACTGGAGATTTTCTATCTCAGCATACAGATTATTCCAGACGAGCATAACGAGTCTAGATTTCTGGAACGGCGATGGGACACGGACTGTAGACTCTCTATCTCAGCATACATATTAATCCTAACAAAGCATAACGAGTCTAGATATCTGGGACGGCGATGGGACACGGACTGGAGACTTCCTATCTCAGCATACAGATTAATCCTCACAAATCATAACGAGTCTAGATTTCTAGGATTACGATGGGACACGGACTGGATACTTTCTATCTCAGCATACAGATTAATCCTAACAAAGCATAACGAGTCTAGAATTCTGGGACGGCGATGGGACACGGACTGGAGACTTTCTATCTCAGCATACAGATTAATCCTAACAAAGCATAACGAGTCTAGATTTCTGGGACGGCGATGGGAAACGGACTGGAGACTTTCTATCTCAGCATACAGATTTATCCTGACAAAGCATACGAGTCTAGATCTCAGGACAGGGACCGGACACGAACTGTAGACTTCCTATCTCGGCATACAAATTTATTCTGACAAAGCATAACGAGTCTAGATCTCAGGATAGGGACGGGCCACGAAATGTAGACTTCCTATCTCGGCATACAGATTTATTCTGACAAAGCATAACGATTTTAAATCTCAGGACAGGGATGGGACACGAACTGTAGACTTCCTATCTCGGCATACAGATTTATCCTGAGAAAGCTTAACGAGTCTAGATCTCAGGACATTGGCGGGGCACGGACTGTAGACTTCCTATCTCGGCATACAAATTTATTCTGACAAGCATAACGAGTCTAGATCTCAGGATAGGGACGGGTCATGACTTCCTATCTCGGCATACAGATTTATCCTGACAAAGCATAACGATTTTAAATCTCAGGACAGGGATGGGACACGAACTGTAGACTTCCTATCTCGGCATACAGATTTATCCTGGGAAAGCATAACGAGTCTAGATCTCAGGACATTGACGGGGCACGAACTGTAGACTTCCTATCTCGAGATACAGATTAATCATGACAAAGCAAAGCGAAATTTTAGGAAATCTGTTGTTGCTTGCGCGCAAGAACAGTAAAATGGTCGTTCATGGTGTTGGAAACAGAATTCTTTTATGTAAATCAATTTGTACAAGAAAAACCACAAGCTTAACATTAGAACAAATTTACCTATCACAGTAAAGTATCCATGGCTTGTTTCCTGTATGATGTTACGTTGTGTTCTAATTTTCCTTATTATATTACACTGCGCACTTTTTATCATGCTCGCGCATTTTTTTTATCGCGCTACGTACTTTGATGTAACGTCGTGTGCTTACTTTCCTTATAGTATTACGTCACGCCTTCTCTTTATTATGCTACCTTTAGTATACTTATCATCTAGGTTTCGTGTTAAATTACACCCTTTCTTTATATCATGCTAAGTATTTAACTAACGATGTTACGTTATGTGCTTACTTTACTGATAATATTAAGTAACTCATACTATTCGAATAAATTATTACGTCACTTACTTCCTTTATTATGATACCTACTTAATTTATGATTCTAATATGGCTTCCTGTATTAGCTTTGTAAATAGAGTCATGTTATAATACCAATATAACACTCTTAGCACATGCGCAAAAGATGCATAGTTTCTGTTGCATATTTTGAATCTATTTTTCATTTTAACTGTCAAATCATCTACCATCCACTAACAACTTTTTTAATTAAATTTGTTTCCGAAATTCATTATGGAATTTTTTTACTTGAAAAGGCAATGTTCGGGACAAACTTTAATTTTCCTACTTGTGACGTCACAAATAACATCGTAATGTCCGGTTCGTAAGCAGCGTCGGTTGGAAAGTTTGAATGGAGATTAAGAAGGCTTGAGGCATTTTCTACAGTTAAATAAGCAATTTCATCAAACGAAAGTAAGTCTTTGTTGTATTTGTGGAAAGTTTTTTGTCTTTGTATTTGTTTATCAAAATTAAAATGTTACTGAACCATTAGATAGTCGCTGCTCTCTTCGGGTATAAAATGGGTGAAATTTCCATATCAGAATCGAAATAAATCATACCCGCCAAATACTATATTGTCATTATAACATGGGCTTTCGTTGTTTTTGCATATTTTACCCCTCGCCAGCGCTCGGGATAAAATATTTGCAAAAACAACTCAAGCCCATGTTATAATGACAATATAGTATGGCGGCCATGTTTTATTTCTTAAATGAACGTTGTGTATTATATTACGTCACGCACTTTCTTTATCATGCTAAGTATTCAAGTTGTGTATTAGGTTGTGTCGAACTTTTTTTATCATTCTACCGATACTTAAACTTATGATGCCACGCTGCGTATTACGTCGCGCACTCTCTATCTTGCTACATAATTAATTTATTGTGTTACGTTGTGTAAAATATTAGTTTACACACTTTCTTTATCATACTACCTAAACTTAACTTATAAAGTTCTACTTTGTGTATTATATTGCGCCAAGAATTTTTTTCTATTATGCTTCTTTATCATGCTACCTATGTACTTTACTTATAGATACTACGTTGTGAATTATGTTACGAATTTCATTTATGATGCAAGGTTTTTAGTATTATATTACGTTACGCTCTTTCTATGCCTTTCTACGTACTTTACTTATGATGTTACGTAGTTAAACATTTCTTCGTTAATATATTATGCCACGCACTTTTTTAATCATGACACATTCTTAACATATGATGTTACTTTGTCTATAAAATTACGTCACGTACTTTCTGTATCATAATGTTTTCTTTATAACTTATGATGTTACGTTGATTAATATATTACGCCACGCACAATCATTATCATGAGTATTATATTACGTCATGCATATTCATTATCATGAGTATTATATTACGTCATGCATATTCATTATCATGATTCTAAAATAACGTTGTGTCCTTACTTTCCATTTTACATTATTACATTATTAATACATTACGTCACGCACTTTGCTTATCACGCTACGTACTTAACTTATGGTGTTACGTTGTTTATGATATGACATCACGCATTTTCTTTATCATGCTACGTACTTAATATAATTATGATGCTACGTATTTTCATTGTCATGCTGCATGTTTATTTTTTATTTTGTTGGGTGCTTTATTTTGTTGTGCGCTTTTGTTAAGTTGCCTGCACTGGGATTAGAGTGTTTTATATTGTTTTGTTTTCATTACGATATATCAATGAATGTACTACACTGGGTCCAAATTGCGCCGCGAGACTTTTCTTATTGATGTCCATGTCTGTAGATACGACTCTTTTTAGTGCCTTATTTAAGTCAATAACAAATATACTGCAATAAGGTGCACATTAACGTAAATATGGCGCTTAATCGAGTCGCAACTATACAAATTAAATGTCATTGAAATAAATAAGGAAATTCTGGCGTCGCACTTCGGTCCCAGTGCACTATCGCCTGTATCTGCTAATGCGTTGCCAGAAAATTCAATTTGCGATCATAAAAATATAGCGTGGTTATCCCTTAATTTGAATACTAAAATATAAAAAAAAACATATGAAAGAAATGATGGAGAACAAGTAAACTAAAGGGCATAGAGGTTACGTCACTACCCGCGAAGGGCTGAGCTTTTCATTTGGGATATTTTCCAAACTTTAGATATTGCAAGTTTTCAAAAGATTTGTCTGCACCAGCGTACTTGACGACTTCACTATTGATATTCAACAATCCACCAGCAGAGGGAACAAACCCAGTGTTGTTAAACAACAAAATCAGTTTTGTTTTCTTTGGGTTATTTCACAGAAGCTTATGATCAGTTCAAATTATCTTGAGGGGTTTACAAATCGGTTATTCGATTATTCGCATTTATTTCTTGCTTGCTTTTCCTATTTCTTCTCCTTTCTTTAAACCATTCTGAAGTTATAATATTTCTTTCCAAGTTTTCTGTACATTTAGGTTTCATATATACTCATTATGTTTGTGTTGCCAGATTTTAAATTTTTTTGTCCAAGTTTAATTTTCGAATTTTCTTTTCTGAAGCCGTTTAAAGATCTTATGACAGTGTGCTTTTCGATTTTTCACCATTTCCATGATTTCGAATTGTCGAAAAAGCTGGGGCTTGTTTCAAAGTGGAGATAATTTATTTCGCCAGTGACCGACCATAGGGCCTATTTGGTGATTTTTCAAGAGATCGTAACGATATCGAGCGATGTCGTGATTATCGCAAACAGTCGCCGCGATTCACAGAAAATGCTCATCGCAACGAAGTAAAACGAAATGATGAGTATGCATAAATGGGCATTTGAAATTACGATGCCAAGCAATGCTACAGTGAGAATACTTTACGAGTAGTTACTGGCGTAGCATATAGATTACCGGCAAATGACAGTTTCTTATGTTTCCGTATAGGCCTATAATGTTTTCCTTCTACCTGGCTAACCTCGTGATACGCCAAAGTCTGACAGGACAAATGATGGCATACCTAGCAGGTATATCCTGCTTCTGTACAGTGACTACCAATAGA
Source organism: Modiolus philippinarum (assembly GCA_002080025.1). Taxonomy (NCBI): domain Eukaryota; kingdom Metazoa; phylum Mollusca; class Bivalvia; order Mytilida; family Modiolidae; genus Modiolus; species Modiolus philippinarum. The sequence continues at coordinate 61,669 of MJUU01017360.1, read as the reverse complement.
TCCCTGTCTTTGTACAATGACAAATTATTACTGTATGCTGTCTCTGTGACTTGGTCATCCGATATATCCAGCTTCTGTACATTGACTAACAATAATATCCCGTCTCTGTCTCAACCTACTTCTGTACTATGCTGTCTAACTGATAAAGCCTACTTCTGTATACAGTAACTAACTTTTATATCCAATTTATATCCAATTTCAGTATCATGACAAATTTGGCTAAATATCACTATATGCTGTCTCTGTACCGTGATCATTTGATATAACCTGCTTCTGTACTGTGACTAACTATAAATCCCCGTCTTTTTATCATGACAAATATTACTGTATGCTGTCTCTGTACCGTGATCATCTGATATATCCTGCTTCTGTACTGTGACTAACTATAAATCCCCGTCTTTTTATCATGACAAATCTTACTGTATGCTGTCTCTGTACCGTGGTCATCTGATATATCCTGTTTTTGTACAGTGACTAACAATTATCCTAACTCTGTATCATGACCATATTACTGTATGCTGTCTCTGTATCGATATCAACTGATAAAACCTGCATCTGTATACTAACAACATATCTGTATACTAACAACATATCTGTATACTAACAACATATCTGTATACTAACAACATATCCAAATTCTGTATCATGACCATATTACTGTATCATGACCATATTACTGTATGCTGTCAACTGATAAAACCTGCATCTGTATACTAACAACATATCCAAATTCTGTATCATGACCAATATTACTGCATTGTATCTCTGTACCGTGATCATATGATGTAGTTTGCTTCTGTGCAGTGACTTACAATTATATATAACAAGATCCATCTCTGTTGTATGACCAATTTCATTGTATGCTGTCTCTGTACCGTGTTAATCTGATATATCCTGCTTTTGTACCGTGACTAACAATCATATCCCCGTCTTCATATTATGCCCAATTACTGTATGTATGCTGTCTCAGTAACGGGATCAACTGATATAGCCTACTTTTGTACTGTGACCAAAAATACTGTTCCGTCTCTGAATCATTACCAATTAGTATAAATGAACTGTCTCTGTACTTTGATCAACTGATATGTCCAGCTTTTATACAGCGACTTGAAATTACATCCCATCTCTGTATCGTGTTCATCTGACATAGACTGAATTTAAGATATCTGTCTATAGCTAGGGTGAGTTTTGTCATCACTTTCCGTCCGTCATCCGATCGTCGTCCGTCCGTAAATTGGCGATTCCAATGATTGAAAATCTTGTGCCGTCATTTTTGAGAGCTACCAAGAAGTGTGTGGAATAGCATGGGTTTTGACAAAATAATAGCTGTAGCTCTACATCTAAGTATGATTTTACATATTTCGATGTATGGATTTCCAAGTGTTTTGATTTAATCTGCACTGAAGTCGAAATGCGCATATGCAGAATCTAAATTAACAGTATATTCGGTATTTTGCTATTTATTACCACTGGGTCGATGCCTCTGTTTGTGGACTGTTGATCTCCGGGGGTATTCAACAACCCAGTAGCCAGTACTTTGGTGCTGGCCCGAAAACCGACTGTATTTGGAAACTTGCAATATATAATTTTACAAAATTTTGTTCAAAACGAAGGAGTATTTCCCTCTCGCATAGCTCTGTCCTTAACTGGTTTTGGCTTTACTGGTAATTTGTTCTCTATCAGATTTTACACATATTTGGATGAATGGATTTCCAAATGTTTTGATTTAATCTGCACTGAAGAGACATAAGTTGTCGAAATGCGCATATGCAGAATCTAAATTAACAGTACATTCGGTATTTTGTTATTTATTTACACAGTTGCAATTTTATAAAACATTGGAATTGCAAAATTCCATGGGAAAATGCAGTTTCAAATGGTATTTTGCAATATTCATGGGACTTTTATTAATTCCATGGGTTTTTAACTTTCCATGGGATTATTCACAAATCCCATGCATTTTCCCATGGCATTATGAAATTCTCATATAATTTTCACTGTGCACAAGAAACAGTTATAGGAAATATTGGTTTAATTTTTTTTTTTTTAATATTTCTTACTTATTCTTTAACTGAGAGCAGCGAAACAAAACATTGTTTTAAATATAGAACACTTATCTGTCCAGATCTAACAAGAAATCAAAACTTGTATTTCCATGTTTTTTATAGTTTCGATTGACGGAAAGTCGGTCACCTTAGAACTCCAAGTAATTGTTTTAAATTGAGATAAAAAGTATTTCGTAACAAAATTTGTCATGTTTATGTCAGGTTTGCATATTCACTTTCAAAACGTGTCTTCAAATTTCTGGACGCTTATTAACATATAAATGTCAATACAAATATCCACTGCGGGGGATCGGATCAGTATGAATATCCTTAATAAAAATATATAGAAGTAAAAGACACGGTGTAACTTCAAAAACAATAACAAAAAACAATAATAATTACAACATTGAAATTGATATATTTTACCTATTGTCATTATTTTTTCTATAATTATAACTACTACTACGTTGCTCGAGTAGTCTCAAACAATCACATGCTTTCAAAATAATAACATATCAAATTTCAGTTCCAAAACGGGACAAATTTGTAACAAAGTTTACACGTGAGATAAAGTACATGAAAACAGGGGTATATAACTGTTGCTTGGCAACATGTTAAAATTCATTTAGACTTGTCTCCCTTTGACTGAAAAATACGCTTACGCTTTCCAAACTTAACAAAAATCTTCAACAATGCATTTATGAAAAAAAAGTCATGAATACTGACGAAAGTGGACTCCCAGACTGCATAAGTTTATTGTATTTCGTCTTCTCTGTTTGTACAATGCATTTTGTATTGTATTTTTGTTTATGCCATCAGCCATCAGGGACATAAATGTGCATTTATGAATAAAGTATTATAAGATTAAAAGTAGAAAACGGTAGAAAAATGTGTAAGTATGCAATTGTTTAGGCTGATCTTATAATTATTGCTACTGGTATGTCATTTTGAACTGAAACGCGAAATGCACCACTGGGTTGGCAGAAGTAGCACTTTCCAGATATCATTGACATTTTGTCATTTTCGTTTATCCTGCGGTGTTATTGATTTTTTTGGGGGAAAACAGGCGCGTACTAATTGATTGTTGGATAATTCTATTCTTTGCTTTTCATTCATACTAATATATAAAATCTTTATTCTTCAATTTGCTTTCTCAATATATTTTCCCTATATTTGAACTTTCATTAGTTTCAAATTATCATTTGTATGTATTAAGATTTTTAAATTAGTTCTAAGAAACATGTTATCTTTATTAAACTCGTATTTCATTGCTTATATCCAAGTATACAAATTCTTGCTCGCTCATAAAAATGCAGTAACTATTTTTTTTTTATTTATTACCATTTTATATGTTTTATTAACCTCAAAATACTTAAAGACTTCTGAAAGTTCACATATTAAGATTTTATATAGAAATTAAAAAAAAAACAGTGTAAATAATACTTAAATGATATAAGAAAGAAAACTGTCATTTTTGTGGCTGTACTTTTTTATTTATTTACATTTTTATTTTTCATCGACTTATTTATTTATTTATTTTTCTGTTTATTTATTCGCCAATTTAGAAATTGTATTCATTAAGTATTTTATTTATTTGCTTATATATCTTTTTGTAAATAGCTATTATTCGTCAAGTTTTCCAATTAATTAGATTGCTTCTAAACCAACAATCGGTATATCCGGGGGATAAATAAAAAGAAAAGAGATATTATCTTAACAATTGTCAGTTTCTTCTAATCTTGCATAATCGTAAAGGTAAAAATTTTTCAGGCACGCGAATAATAAATAGGCGTGGCAATATTTTTCATGGATCCAATAAAATTCCTCTAAATATTCCAGTATCATTCAATGTTTTCTATTGAAAGACTAAGTATATTGATTTAGGGTTTGGCCCAGTTTCTAATAATAGAAAAATAGCTAGGTAACATTACATTTTAGCTTGTTTTTCACTTTTGTTTTATTTCATTATTTTTAACAGTATATTTTAATATCAAAATAAAACAAAATTTCTGTCAGGGCAACATAAATGCTTTGTTGTGGTTCCCCCTATTTTCAAAGCAAGCGAACTCCACCTTTTACACTTATTAGAATGTTTATATGAATATTTTTGGAAAAAAATTAATATCCCTCTCTCTTCCATTTCCTGCGTTCTCACAATCAAGTCAAAAAAGAAATGCCGATAGATTTTATGGCTTTTCTTTGTTAAATCGCAGACCTGTATTGAAAATGTCAATCACTTTGTGTCATACATATTCATGAGAAGTAAGAAAGTTAAAATTTGCGAATTCTTTTATTTATTTTTGATGATTTATGTCATATATATATTGTAACCTATAAAATTAATTGGATGCAATAGAAATTATTTTATCATTTTATTGATTTCATGCAGTCGACGGCTTAATTGGATTATCAATTGTCATATTCTCCCAATCACCTTTGATACGCATGCGTAGATGACTGACAAGTGCTACATAGTTGAGTAAATGAATAGAAAATTCACAGTGTGACCGGGGGTGGTATATAATCACAGATCCCTAGACTATCAGATTGTTGGCCGTATTGAGCACAGAGGAGCATATAAGAGAAAGGGACACACCAACTCATTCATTCTTTGTTGGTAAACCAGAGTTATCGGTCACAGTGCTGCATTCGGCCACAGAAGGACTTTGCTTTGTGTATTTGTTCATTTCACTTCTGACAGAGGATATTTATTTCTAATTATTTATTATTTACTATTTGTGTTCATTAATAAGGAACTGAACTGTAATTGGCAAAAACAATGGATTTGATGTGTTGTGAAGCTGAGTCTTTAAAAAGAGCATATGAAGACCCAGTGCTTCTGAAAGACGATAGAGTGTTACATAATTTACTGGCTACTGAGGACAAATATCAGCCATCTCCAAGTTATTTTAAATGTGTTCAAACAGACGTTAAACCATACATGAGGAAAATGGTCGCAGAATGGATGCTGGAGGTACTTATATATTTTTGTTAATCTTTTTTTTTCACTTTGCAATTTTCAGCCATTGTTCTCTGTGCAACACGAGGTTTATTATTTTGATCACTGACTTCAACATAAATGTACGCAAGATATAAATCATTAGTTTGTTGATTTCAAATCTATTATCCAAAATCTATATTTTCTGGAATTTATAATTCGTCAAAAAAGTAATTGGATGGAAAAGCCGGTTTCGTGGTATGTAACCAAAATGGCGGGTCTGACATTTATTTTTCTGCAGACCCCTCATACATTTGTAGTGATATTACCTTTTTCTAGACAAATATCTAATTATGACAGCTATTCAGTTAGGTGGCGCAAATATAAAGCTTTCACTTGATGCCAAGATTGTCATTATCTGAGCTTTCATCTCTTTTTAACTATTTTTTTCTGTATCAACTTTTTTCAGTCAGAAATTGGTGTCGAATATGTCAATATTGACTTTGATGGTGTAATTAAGTTTGATTTTCATTCATTCAAATCTACAAATTTGTTCCTAATAGCTGCATTAACCATTTTACAACGACAATATTCAAAAATTTAACTTGTTTTGTAATTTATTAGTATTATTTCGACATTTTCTGCATACTTGTAAAGGTGAAGCTCGTCTGTGACAAGGCTTAGATGAACGATTCTGCGCACTGTTTAGTTAGGCATATAGGTCGACTTCATCCAATCTGAATTTTTCTTGAATTATTTTATCATTTTTATTTAATTTCACTCATTGAATCATACAATATCCAGGAAGAAATGACTTCAGCCGCCGGTAACCTTGAGCTTTAGTTGGTCTTTTTCCAAATGGCCTTGTAACAAATACTTAAGTTTCTTAAATAATGATAGAAGTCTATAAAATTCCAATACTGTCTTATCCATTGAACTTTATATTTTCTGCATTTGTAGGTTTGTGAAGAACAGCAATGTGAAGAAGATGTTTTTCCTTTAGCGATGAACTATATAGATCGGTTTATGTCAGTAGTAGATATTCCACGGACAAGACTCCAACTTTTAGGAGCTGTTGCGATGTTCCTAGCATCCAAACTGAAGGAAACGAATCCTCTTACAGCAGAGAAATTGGTTGTGTATACGGATAGTTCCATTACGTCAGAAGATTTAATGGTGAGTTGATTTTTTAGGATTTCAAGAAGTTCATAAAAGGATGTATATTAATAGATTGATAAGAAAAAGAAGGGAATAATAATAATAATAGATTGATGTATAGATTGGCTTGAACTCGTGGTAGAACTTGTCTTAGGTGCTGGACGTATTATGCTTGGTAGAAACCTAGTAAATTGAAATGGACAGAAAGAAATTAACTAAGCTTAAAATAAAAAGGAAATACATCTTTATTCGTCTATTAACGAACAATATTTTTGACGTATAGCAGGTCTTACGTGATTTCGCCTAAGATTAACCATTGTTTGGCCTCAAGGTAATATGTATATTTTAGACAAGAAACAACATTCCTACGACATTACAAACATACCAAACACGTTTTATTGTTTAGGTGAGGAAATTTCCTTATAAATTTCTTCTTTTTTGCAGACCATGGAATTATTGGTTTTGAACAAATTGAAATGGGACTTGTCAGCAATAACACCACATGATTTCTTAGAACAAATTCTTAGTCGGATACCTATGGAATCAGACCTAAGAAATTCAATCAAAAGACATGCACAGATATTTATTGCTTTGTGTGCAAAAGGTAAGTTTCATAATTAATGAAATTCTTGCATATATTCATTTCTCTAATGGACATTTTTGTGCTTAAAAATAAAATTTGGAAAATCAAGTTGGATCTCATCTCTTGCATTAAAAAAAATGAATGACCAATTTTCAAAGAGGAAACAAACGCTATATCAGATTTTTTAATGTTTTTTAGAAATTATTATTATCATTTTGTTGTTGCAGTGGCATAACAATTTTGTTTAGAAAGTCAGTTAATAAAAAATGTTATTGTCGTAATTCGATTCTTAAACGTGTATCATATCTATTTCAGATTGTAAATTTATGATGTATCCTCCCTCTATGATCGCCGCCGGAAGTCTTGGGGCAGCAGCACATGGACTCTTAAAATCTTCATGCCACAAATTACTCGGGAATCTTCACCAAATATTGGGCATTGATATCGTAAGTGTGACAATCATGTACTAAACTGATTAAGCTATTGTGGATTACTGGATAATAAGATTAAGCAATAAATGCCTATCGTACTGATGGCTTGGGTCGGCGGACTAGGCTTGCTAGTTGTGTATTTAATACGTTATTTAACACCTGTAAAGAACAAAGCCTCTTTCCAAAGTACTTAATTAATTAAATGGAATATGACAATAAGTGTGATAAAGTTTATTGTTAGACATGGTATATCCCTTATCTTATAAACGTGGTACGGATTTTAATCAGAGCATTACATTGACACTTGAGATCAGATAGCTGGTCAGGGTACCCCATGCTGACCAAATATATAATAAATTTAACTTTCAAAACTAGCCATACCCGACTTATTGCTAAGATTTGCAAAGCCAAGATGTTTTATACACTTAAAAAGTAAAATTTAAGCTTACAGAATATCTTAATCTTATTATTAAAATATTTTCACTTTACTAAGATAACTCCGATTTTGTTTAGATATTGCTTAAGTTGACATATAATATAGACACCTTATAGTAATGTTTCTCTTTTTTGTATTGCAGGACTGTTTACGATCGTGTCAAGAACAAATTGAACAGACATTAGCTTCAAATTTATCAAACGTAGATAACATGGTTTCAGAAAATACATCATCAAAAACAGACTGTCATCCAAACCGTGATCACATAGAGGGCCAACCAACAACACCAACAGATGTTCAAGATATTGTTTTCTAAAATTTGGACTCCGAAAAATTTATTTATCCAAGCGCTGCCAAGAATGTCTGCTGCATTTAAGTTTTTTATGAGAGATTTATATGTATTAAGTTGTGGGTGCCCTTTCCATATCCGACAGAGCTGCGGAGAGACGATATACCTTCTGAAATTAGAGTCAAATGTGTTCAAAAAAACTTTATAAACTTTCGGTTTCAGTGGGTGAATTGTCGACTTTCTCTGATATGAAGTGAAGGGTGATTTGTTGATGTTTTTTATTGTTAATGTTTTTTTTTACTTGTTAAAACCATTTATTATGTTATTGTATATCACAATCCACTTAATGTTCAACATTTTTCATTATAGACACAAACAAATCATTACTCATTTAAACAAAAATGGTGCTGAATTTCAAAAATATGCACATAAACATTATTTTTTCACATGAATTGTAATGATGAATGATTGTTTTATTCTGAAGTTTAATAGTGCTATACGAAAATAAGGTATAATTTGGAATAAAACGAAATACATTGTCATTCCTGGATTGTGGTTATAAAAGAGACGAAGGGGTGGTCTCCCCTAGTAGTAAAAGGAAAGATGTCTGATAGTTAGTTTAGAGACATTTATTTATTTTTCATACTAGTATGCTTAAGTCACAAACTACTAATGTGTTCAGAAATTCATTATTAAGTTGAACAATTTCAACAAAGTTGAAATGATATTTTTTTTTATTTATTTATTCTGTCTGAGAGCAGTAATATTGTCTCTGAAAATAATTCTCAAAATATGAATTCTCAAAATGGCAATCGAAGCCATCTACATTTTAGTTAATTATTCCTTTCTGTTTTAAATGCAGATAATTATAATTGTTGATGCACTCTATGACCAATTTCTGTGTTGTTCCTGGTTAAAATTGGGACCATTTTTTGCTGCATGGGCAGTAATAGTACAATTATATATACCTCAAGGACAAAACAGAAACTTTATGAAATATCATTTCTACCTCTTTGCTTTAAGAAATGAAACATTTCTAAGATACTTAATTTATTTGCATGTGATAGATAAGTTGTCAAGCATATTTTTTATTTGTCTAAATATCAATTTTTTTTGTAAACTTTCTGAACAAAGAGATGTCAGATTTGTCATATTTTGTGATTTTTGATAGGGCAGTATGGGTATATTTTTGTGCCCATAGGCATTTCATAAATTGGACATGATCTGATATCTGACGAGTTAGGGCAGTATTAGCAAGTAGCAAAGGCAATAGGCGAAGTCTTTCAAAAAAATAAACTATAAGCTGTGATAATGTTATATATACCAAGGACTTTGTGAATCATGTGTTAAAAAGGTGAATGTTATTTAATAAAGGAGAAAATGAAACTTATGTCCAGCGTGGTTATTTATAAAAAATAGTGACTAAATGAGTGTAAAATGTTCTTGCAAATAATGTTTTTTGTTTCCTGGACTTTAAGGACCAATTTATTCATTGGATCACCTTTATATTACATGAAACTTGAACTACATTTTGTAAGGACAGAAAGATGGCTGAACGATGAATGAATTATTTATTTTTTCGAGATCATTTCAATTTGAACTGGTCAGAATTTTCGTAAAAAGTCACTATTTATGCTGTGTACAGATACTGGAGTGAAAGAGATGAAGTGTGTGGAGTACATTGTACTTTTTACGATCTGTATGATTGTCCAGTATTGTACATAGATTAGTATGGTTTGAGTGAGGGATGGTGTCACGGGGGTAGATGTATGTTTTTTCTTTCTGCCGTGAATTAACAATTCTGATTTAGTACAATGAGGTAATAAAATCAGGTTGAAAATTTGATTCTTTGTTATTATTATGATACAAAGATAGGAATACCTGTGTTTTATGAATATTAACTTATATTGGAATTTATATACGTTGGAAGAAATGGGATAAATGAACCTGAGATGAAAACATGAATTCTTTTATGGTTGATCTTCATCTTTGAGTCACTTCTAGGTTGGGTTATATGTATATGGGACAACAATCTAAAATACCACTTGAAATTTACAATTGATCTATTTAATTTCAATGTCACATCTCTTAACTTTGTACCTAACAGTTCACTCTTGTTTCTTGCTGAAAGTTGGTCCCCTTAAATCAATGCAAATTGATTAAACTCCTTTATTTAATATATAATCCTCAAGTATCATAATAGACTAATAGCTGGTCGAGAAGTTCAATGGATAGACATCTCTTGCTTCTAGTAGTCAAGATGTTTGGAGCATAGTTGATCATACTTTCCTAATTGTGAGTAGTTCAGATTTTGCCGGGGAAGGTATTAGTGTCTTCATTCCTCTCGAGGATAAATATATATACGCTTGGTCACTGACAGTTAATCTCTTCTGTGAGTACATGTAGTTCACATTTTTGGAGTATGATTGCCCATACATTCCTCTCCAGGATAGATTTGTATAAAAGGCGTGGTAGAAATTATAACTAGAAGGTAATCTCTAACTTCTGACGAGTTCAGATTTGTTCGAGAGTAGTAACGGCTATACCTTCCTCTCGTTGGGGAGGGGGTGTAGATATGTGTAATAATATGACGTAGCTCTGTTCCATCATGGTTCAGTACCAGGTATATGTGAAGACTTCGTCTTAAGTCAATAAGTTGGACTCGAAGGCAACTGGGAATAGTCAGATTTTTGTGCGTAAATGGCTATATCGTTCTTTACGAGAAAATAAATATGTACAACAGGCTCCAAGAATTTGACTGGAACGGAACCTCCAACTCCTGCGGAGTTTTTGGGGGTAGTTTGCCAATACCTTTCTACGGGGGTATGTATCATAAGCTTGAAGTTGACTGGGTAGTTGGCCACCTAAGGATAATAAGTTAACTTTGACTAACTGTAGGTGAAGTAATATGATGTCTTGAGCAACATATAGAAAACTCTGATTTACCCATATACATAAGTTGAATTTGATATCGGAGACATGTTTTTAAACAGTTTATCACAAGAAAACTTGACACATCGAGTTAGACAACACATTTGAGATGTACACGTAGACACTACTTAAAAATACCAAGTTAGAGCTGGACACACTTTACCATCAACTTGGAAATACCAAAGTAAAGCAGTCTGCCAACTTTTTAATTCAAGATCCCGTGTTGTACTAGCCCGAACTCAATTTCACTAACCCTTATACAAGATTCTTTGTTAATAAGGTAAAATTTTCACCAGTCCCAAAACTGATTTTACTAGTCTCGGGCGTATGGCTAGTGGCTAAAGGCGCAGACTGGTAAAGCTAAACACACTTTGCACCTTGACACGCTGTGCCTGGGGCTGTGCCATTAAGGTACAGCTCGATATACGGCCATCACAGAAGTAGAGCAACATTATGCGCTGTGCCATTGTAATGGCACAACTTACACTTAGACCTAACCCCATACCCTATTCATCCCCAATAGGAAATTAGCTTCACTGATGAGTTGAACTTGACTTGAACCATACAATCTGGTCCTGCAGTTCCGCACGGCTAGACACACAGTGCCACTACCAAGGTACAACTATACATTGATAATATCACATAAGGAGAAAATTGCCCACAAGATTCAGGTTCATAACAAATATTTTATTTCCAAAAAAAGGTTTTAGCAAAAAATATGTCAATTATAGAATTTCAGCATACTTGTTTTACCCCTTCCCCTTATTAAAGCCTTACTTTGAAAACACCCTCCTCCCAGCGCAATCTTTCGCTTACTCACAACCTTACTTTTTTTCACCCACGTCTTCCAGCCATACGTACCCTTCATCAAAGACTACTTTTGTTTCACACGGTTCTCCATAAAATGAAGCCAAAGTATAGCTTCAAGATGCGGCCAAACTTTGCAATATATCTTTGACAGGAAATTCTAGATGGAAATTGTTTTGAAGCCTTTTTCATTTAGCCATATATTCAATCCTGGAACGCATTTTCCCAAATGAATTTTAGCCGACTTGAACTTTTTAGTCATCTTCAAGGGGGCGAAATAATATTAATTCTTAGTCCACTTGCCAAAAAAAAAAATCAAAGCTATTTTTACTTTTTCTTGTTCACATTTTCCTTGATTCTGCACAAAATTAAATCAAAATATTTAAGGGGATTTCTGCCCATATAGCTCTTCCATACCTGCTTGCGCAAAGGCCGAGGAAGTAGCTTAGATATCATTATCAATGCTTGTTCAATAAACAGAACCTTTATGTGATTTACGGAAACACTTCTCCTGGAAATATATCTTCATGATCAAAAAATTTATGCGGCATTCGGATGATAAAATTTGAGAAAGTCATAAGACAAATAACCGAAATAGTTGATTACACAGAAACGTGTTAAATAAGGGGGGGGGCTTGTCCAAAACTTTTTTTTTACCTTTCATACCGTCACTCTGTTAAAGACTAATATATAGTTAAAGCGATACTCTGCCCAGGACCAGTCGTACATAGATTCAAGAAATTTGCCAGTGTCTTATTTGGTATCATTACAGTTATATTTTGTATCTATATCTATATTAGGCATGACTTTGGAAAAGTGGAAAACATCGTTAAAGTTTTATCTCACAATATTTTAAGTATAAAAAATGACCTGTTTAAAATATGCCCAAAATATGCTATGTTCAAAGACAGCAAGACGATACAACCCCCCCCCCCCCCCTTTTGAGACGTGTAGAAACCTCTAAAGTAAGAGCTATTTGGAATTATATCGGTGACCATGCTACAATTTTCAATCCGAAACAAACTATACATAAGAATTATATCAAATCTATTTTTTATGGGGACTATTGGCCCTACATCCGGATCTCATCAACCATCTGGTAGGTCATTAGATGGACTACATCATAAATTTTGTGCATTGTTTCTTTGTACATCAGAGATCTTCAGAATGAGCACGCAAATATCTCGATTGACCACCATTGTCTTTTGACGAAAATTGTTGACTTGGATTGTGTATCTTCCTCAGATTGATACTTCAAAGCGATTTTCAACAAAATTACATATCTTCCTCACAGATAGATACTTCAAAGTGATTTTCAACAAAAATCACATTAGTTAGAAAATAGTTACTGCTCTGTCCTTGTGTATGGACTTATCAGTAGTAAAATTAGATTGATGTTGACGTTAGTTTTGGTATATGGAAGACCACTCCCCATGGTGTTTTCCTCTGCTCAGTTTTTGAAGTACTTTCAATATTGTCCTTGAACATTTTATATTTTGCTGACCTTTTATAAACTATATACACATGTTTATAATGGGCTACACACCTAGACTATTTATCACAGTCCTATACACATCTTAATCCGGGAAATCTCTAAGCTTCTAATGTTAAGCCGATTTTAAGTTAATTATTGTAATAACTAACGATTTGATCAATAGCTGAGTCATTAACAGAATTTGAGAATATTACGTCAAATTCACATTTCTATCGAATTTCGCAACAATCTGATTTACCACTTAAAAGATTACCAGAAAAAAAACTGAGAACTAGCGAGTTAGTTTCTCGAGGTTATAAATAAGATTTTTTTATTGTTAAAAGACGGACAATACAAGACTTTTAACTATCGAGGTTAGATATTAGTTCGGTTTCCTTTAAAGCTGTTTAAAATTGCGTAAATAAAATATTTCTTCACTAGTACTTTTGTCGTACATTAATAGACTAAACCTTTTCAGCGGTCACTTTGAAGGATATATCTTTTTTTATTGCGCGAAAATCTCCAATTCGAAGGTATTCGCTTTCTCATCGACAGTTTTTTAACTTTAGTGCGTTTATAAAATGTCCAAGCATTTAATGAAATTATATATTATAATGGTGTAAGATATTTTATTCAATGTTTTGACTAGTTTGTGCTAGAAGTATGCACAAACGTTACAAATGGAACCAAATGAAAAAAAAATATACATATCTTTGTAAATTTTGTATACATTTTGGGACCTTTTTCCCATTTCCCACATTTTTGGGCCCCTTTCCCCAATTCTCATTTTCTTCGTTTTTCCGACTTTCCACTGGCGATGTTTTCCCATTTTCCTAATTTTTTACCCCTTTATCCCCTTTCCCAGCGTTTCAGCTCCCTAATCTTTGTGAAGCAACGTCACGAAAAAAAAAATACGTAGATGAGAATTTACAGACGCTGAGCTTTCTCATTGGTTTCTATTGGTGGTTATGATTAACATGTCGATTCTTCGGTGATTATTTGATTATCAGATCCCCTTCTTGATTACTTGGTTACCATATTTTGTGAAAATTTACTAAGTTACTATATTTTTTCAGTAAATAATTATTGAACTATTCCCTGTTCACTCCCATCCCACATGTTTGGAGCCCCATTTGCTGCAGAGGCCGCACAAGAAAAGTACTTTCTCTGTACATATTAGCTCAAAAATGTGAATAAAAATAAAGTTTTCTTGCTTTAAAAGTTATTAGGGTTTCTTCATGTATCGTATTATTTCTATCATAAAGTAATAATAAGAACAAATTTCATATGACATATGTGTATTCCATATGACATATGTGTATTCCACTTGTTTCGAACATAGAACCGTCAAACATTCAACAGTTCTTTAATTCTTATATTCTTTTCCTGTTTCAGAAAACAATATATTTTTGGGTGTATGCCTCAGTGAGAAGTACTGTCGCCCTTTTCTGTGTAAAATGTCCGTTTGAACAGCTGTTGAAATAAAAAAAATAAATTTGATAAATGCTGAATGTTTTGGCTAGTTAGAAATAAAAAGCAGTTGATGATGGGTGATGTATAACGGTACTCTGGTGGTCATTGTCCGTACTATGCAGATGTTCTCACTGTTTACGATTGTGTCATTAGAACATTGAGACCCCAGCAGGCCAAAATATCAAGAGATCAAAAGCTTAATTATATTCTCTATAAATAATCACAAAACCAACATATTAAAATTCTCTTTAACAAGTTTTTAAAATCTGCACGCGACAGTCGCGCGAGGGGCAGGTGCGACGTATGAACAAAAGCTCAGCTGCCCAACAGAATGCTAGGTTCATTGCGATACATTGGATATGAAATGGCGATACATCAGCCGTGTTTGAGAATGTTTGTGGATTAAAATAACAACTGGCACGCGAATGTCGTCGTCTCCGTGAAGAACAATAAGGATAGGGCGGGGCTAACGGTACCTTTTTTATACCCATTATCATTCTTTGAATAGGGTCAGTCAGGTGATGCTGCACGTGGTCACTATATTTGTAGCTATGTAAGGGCATGCGAGAGCAAAGACCAATTTATAGCTATAATAGCCCCATACTAAAAGATAGAACGTATTTTTTAATGTAACTTTATTATCCCTGGAGGCAGGTGTCGGCACGCGTCTCTCTTTTGTTTCTTATTAATTCATAGTTCTATATAATTTTAATACAGCTGTATTTTAAAAGGTAATACGTTATGGACAGGTGTTTTATGGAAAATTTACATACTTTTCATTCGGCGATCATTTTGTTTACTCGAGTGAAAATAACATTCTATTAAAAATTGCGTTACACGTGTCCGTATATACGACTATTGTATAGAAATCAAACACCATTGGTTCAAAATTCCGTCACAAAAGCTACCGCAAAAGAAACGGTCTATTTGTTTGTCCTTTGATGTGATAGGCAATAAAGAAATTCCAAAACATTTCATAAAGAGAAAAGTGTACCCAAAAGATAATCTTGCTAGCATATAGAATTTTCTTTTCTTTCGGACCTTGGAATAATATTAATAAGTTAGATTGGCCCAAGTTCCGACAGAGGAGTGCAGATTTTTTGCTTTTTTCACTGTTCTCTCTTTCCTTGTTTTTGCAAAAGACATCACTACGTAATGAACTACATGTTTATGGTGTTTCTGTACAATCTAAGACATCCTTGACTTTTATTTATCTCTTTGTAACGACAAATTCCGACACACTTAAGAAGTTCTACTTTACATGATATAGAAGGTGTAGAATAGTGATAAATTAAAAAAGGCCTGCGACAGACTAACAAGCTGCTGGACATTCAGCAAATGACTGTATACAGCGAGTGACTTAGGTCGGGGGGGGGGGGCAACTCTTTCATATTTTGTACGGGGACGTGCGGCTGAGGCAGGGGCTGAGGGTCCAAAAATTGTACCCGAATTGATACTAGATTGTGATTGAAATCCATACCCGAATATGTTTGACACCCATAAAAATACTAATGTAAAGTGTAAATTTATTTTATGATTAGGTCAGAAAGGGGCAATTCTTAGATATGGCATATAAAATTTGTTAATTCATAATGAAACTGATATTTCTATAATAAATCTTTTCGTAATATTCATACAAAATTGAAAAGACACTCAAATTTAAGACCAGATGTGTTGAAAATAGACCCAAATAAATATGAAACGGGGAAAATGAGCATCAAATAAATACTATAATTTGTAAAATAAGCACCTAAATTTGCCGCACGTCCCCATATACCAATATATAGGAAGTTACCACCCCGGAGTCTTAGGATGACTTTCATAAAATCTTTTTTTTTTTTTTGTATAATTTGAATAAGTACACCGTATTTGAGAACTTCCATTATGTATTTTCATTTCGTCATTTACAGAGATATAGATGTGAGATTAACGTACGTTTACATTGACTTAAACAAAATATATTTTTCAAAAGAGCATCAGATTATAATTAGATAAAATGAAGATAATTCCATAAAATAGATATATAAACATGACATGTTTTGCAAAAGTGACAAAATCGTCATGATCAAACCGAGTGTCTGCCTTTTGGTAGAAATGTCATTTAAAAAATAGTTTTCATACATCTTGTACACGGTATTTATATTTCGACTTGGAAAAAGTACACCGTATACGAGAATTCCGATTATTAGTACAACGATCAGAGACATTTTAATTTTTGGGTCCTCCCTTTTAGGACCCTCTGAAAATAGTAAATACCGGTAACTACAAAAAGGCAACAACTGCTAATTTCATAAATGACCGAAAAGTAAGTGGATGAAACAGCGTGGGGCTACATACTGGACAGTAAGTGGGTGGACTCAGTGACTTCATAAATAAGTATATAAATGTAGTTTGATGCAGTGGGTGCATGGCTGTGCATATAAAGTTGCTTGACATCAGGCGCACAAAAATTGCATGGTCGGATACAGTAAGTAAATTAACTAAAATGATACAGCACTCAGTAATTGGTGGCCGAATACGGTAACTGGCGGAAGTTTGTACAGATATAGTGGCAGTTAGTGGCTACATAGACCTTCATACAATAAGTGTACACAAACAAAAGGCTGCATCCATTTTGTGGTCACTTAAGTTAGCGGCTGGAAAAGTGGCCTTGATGTTTTTGAAAATAATCTTTTCACAAAATTTTGATTTTTTACGGTGAGATTCAGCTGCATAATGCGATTGCTGTTTCTGTTTTTCTGTCTTTGATTTGATGAGTTGTTCTGAGTTTGTTTTTATTCTTTCTGGAAAATAATAGGTCAAAGTTTATTTTATGCCCCCATTCTCTTGTCTGCATGACCCAGGTAAAATGTTCTTAAAATATTTGTCTAATATTTTGTTTATGCAAATAACGTGAAATAGTGGTAATAATATAGGTTCTTCTTGTGAGTCGGCTCTACATGAAATAGTGGTAATAATATAGATTTTTCTTGTGAGTCGGCTCTACATGAAATAGTGGTAATAATATAGGTTGTTCTTGTGAGTCGGTTCTACATGAAATAGTGGTAATAATATAGATTGTTCTTGTGAGTCGGTTCTACATGAAATAGTGGTAATAATATAGGTTGTTCTTGTGAGTCGGCTCAACATGAAATAGTGGTAATAATATAGATTGTTCTTGAGAGTCGGTTCTACATGAAATAGTGGTAATAATATAGATTGTTCTTGAGAGTCGGTTCTATGGGTTTGATTGGTTCGGTTGGTCTTGTCGGTTTTGTTGGTCTTGTAGTCTGTTGGGCATTTGGTCGGTTTGGTCGGTTTTGGTGCCGGTTCCTCTAGTTTTGGTGCTGGTTCCGTTGGTTTGAAGCCGGTTCTGTTTGTATCAGTGTAGATTTCGTTTGTTTATTGTCGGTTTTGTTGGTTTTGTAGTCGATTCTATTGAGCATTGGGTCGGTTTCGTTGGTTTTGGTGCCGGTTCCGTTGGTTTGATGCCGGTTCTGTTTGTATTAGTGTCTATTTCGTTTATTCGGTCCTGTTGGTATGAAAATCGGTTTTGTCATATTTGTTGATCTTTGGCCAGGATTCATTGAAACTAGAACTCTTGTCGCTTCGACGTTTGCATAAATTATGTCGATATATATATACAAATGTATTTACTGTTTTTGCTTGTTTAAAGTTTCAAAACGATCATTTAAAATAAAGTTCTTAAAAATAGATTAATAAAATCGATTTGATGCAAATTAATACGAACATGTGGATTCCATAACACAAAGTTGTCACGTGACCTCTTACGGATTCTCTGGAAATTATGGAAAACTGGATAGGCATATGTCGTTTGCAAAGTCGGACACCTGTCGAATTAATTAGTTTTGATGCACAATGGACAGCTGCTTTGAAACCAATACACCATGAAAGCGACAATTTGATAATAATAAAAATATCGATAACACGCATTATGATTTTAAAAAAATCAGATATAAATATTCTGCAATATAATTTATATAATAAATATTTGATGCGAATGAAAGTAATATTTGGTTTTGTAATGTTTTATGCTGCACATTAAATAAGGAAAAGAAGCATAACTTATACACACTTAATGAAGAAAGTAGCTGAAATGACGCTTAATCCATTCAATTTGTTTTTAATTTCATAAAAGTTTTTCTTCTACAGACTTTAAAATTAAATATTAATTCTAATGTTGTAGAATGCAGATTTTTGAAGTAGAAAACAGTTGTTTGGTTCTGTGAAAACTCCCGCATTTTTATGTAAAATGTTGTGAAAATAACACATGTAAGTTAATCATTTAGGAAAACTGAACAAAGAATTTAGTTAAAAGGTATCGTCCTTGGTTGATTGTCTCATAAACAAGATAATTTTATCAATATTTGATCAAATGGCCGGGTTACGTAAGTCGAAAGGTAATGTTTTGTTATAAGAACTGCCACCAGAGCCCGTAATCTAGTTCAAATTACCACAAAAACAAATTTGTAGCACACTTGGATGGCTGCATTTCAATTACGCACTTTTTGAGACTAGGTGCGATTTCGTTTGCGCTGTTTTTATACGACCGCAAAAAAAAATGAGTCCGGTCTGAGCACGGTCCGACCGTACGCGTATGGTCCGACCATAAGCGTACGGTCGGACCACATGAGTATACGCATACGGTCAAAATAAGCGTATGGTCTGGAACATATATACACATGCATCACGTCCTTCAATCTTTGTTTTAAGACGTTATCGACCAGAACAGAGGAATCCAAACAAAGACATTGCCTTGATGAGATCAAGGACGTATATAAATGAGATGCCTTGATGCGATAGAGAGAATAAGCACATATGAAAAGAGGAATGGTCTGACTAAAAACTAAAAATGGAAATGTTTGCAAATGAAATTAAAAAAAAAATATCCAAATGATATGCAAAAGTGTGCAAATGAAATGCACCGTTCCATCGGACCCCCTGTGACATTTTAACAGTAGCTATATTCCTAATGGCATCGACCCCTGGTGTCTGCTGCACAGAGCTACCTGCTGTGCTGTCGACACGGGATATATATGACCTTATTTATTCTTATTCTCCTTTAACTACATGTATATTATTGAATTTTATAGAAATACCATTGCAACTTGTTGAATTATATATATTTGACCACACTCGCTTCAACAAATTACAACATTCATAATTTTATTACAATTTAGTTTGTTGTGTCTAATCATATATGTTTGTACTGTTATATGCCTCCATGGACCAGTGATTTGTTTAATAAATATTACTTACTTTCTTACTATTCCATTGAAGACACGACAATGTCAGATTTCTTGTGTTTTACATTCAAGTAAACTATCTTTTTTTCTAAACGAGGACCCAAAATAAAAGCATTTATTTGAAAAAAAAAAGACGTAAATGTATATTTCATATGATAAAATTTAACTAGCTTTTTTCTAGGTTTTCATTGGACCCCCTTTTTTAGACAATTATGTATTCTTTATTGAATATCCTGACAAAATTTCCTTTCACTTCTGAATTGGACCCCCTTTTTTCCTAGGCTGGTTTAACCTTTTTTTACAATCAGAGATTTTTATACCATGAATCCAGTAATAAATGAATTCCAAGACATCTTTGTATATATAATTCGAATGTTATATAGGTTAACTTATTATCAGTGCCTTTAACAGCTTGAAGCCTGGTACCCGTGGCGTTGTTAAGTACTTGGTAGAACCTATGGGGCGAGTTTGATTGCTTTTTAAGGAAAAACAGCATGTATTGTATTTTCAATAATTAAATCATGTTGTTGTTTATTGCGCTATTTTTATCCTGCTGTGTCTATAATAAAACTTGATTACCTTATATTGTCAACAATAATGATTACCTAATATTGTCAACAATAGTACCTGATTACTATCTAAAAATAATGAAATAAATAGATATATTTATATTTTTCAATAATCTCTGATACTAAGGTAATATTTACTAAATAAAGGTACACATAGATATACCAGATTCAAGTCTCAAGGAGAGAGTTAATGTATTACTTATATTTCTAATTAATTCACACAATCTTTTTTACGCATCAGATAAATGTTTACTTCCCTTAATTTCAAAATTTTTGTTTTACTATTAATCGATACTTGTCAGTATCGAAACTAATACAAGTTAAAATAAAATGGCATTCGTCATCAATGTGAAAATGCCAGTTGACCACATATTTATCTGTTTTTACAGATTTTTATGCAAAAAAAAATCGGATGTTTATTTTGACAATAATACGATCAAATATTTAATTTAACGGACTTTTGATTCTCACAAACAAGACATACGTATAGTAACAGGTTTGTCCCATTGAAATATAGAAAAATTCTATAGTAAGCCAAATCACATTTAAATTGAAAACGGAAGTATACGTAGATTTTTACACAACAAATAAATTCAGAATTATGTAATTATTGTTGATGCCTATATCTACAATAAAGTATTAGATTGGTGATTAAGGTATAATCATCCAGGACAGGTGATGTTCCCTGGGCACTAACCATTATCTATCATAATGATGTAATATACATAATAGAACTAGTTGATCCTGCTTGATAAACTACTCTCTGTCGGTAGTCCATGTTGCACCCCAGGAGAAATGTTGTAAATTTTGATTTTTTTATCATTTGATGTTTTAATTGAATATTGAAGAGATTTTACAAATGATAATGTTCCACTAAAGGGGCGACAAAAGAAGATACACCAATTTATAAAGATCTAATTTTCATGGTTAATCTTTGAGTGTTGCGCACCCATTGTATTTCCGTCGAAATTAAGATGTACGATTTCCTGTGATTCTCTGGGAAAGATTCTGTTGCTTTGGTCAGAAACAAGAAGATAATTCATTGCTATTTATAAATATATTTTAAAACATTATATCAGGTATTTTATGACTGGTACTTTACAGTATGATGATTACGATGACCGAAAACGACACGATTTTCGTCTATTATTTGTTTTCAATATAGATTATTTAGGCCATAAAATTATGAACCCACTGATGGCCAAAGGAGTTGTGTTTTTGATGTTTGACGAGAGCACCTGACCCTACAGGTAATCGTTGACCTTTCATTGATAAAAGAAAGATAATATAGTATGAGATTGGCTTCCAACTGCGAATGCTTATCCCTATTGTATTTCAAATTACATACCCAAGAGTATCCGATACAAATGTATTTGTTCCGAAGCCGACATTGTTAAAATATGAGCTAATACTTCATAATACTTATTTTCT
>MJUU01017360.1:19600-31302 GCA_002080025.1 Modiolus philippinarum | reverse complement strand
AACAAAATTAAATCCCTAAATCCAAAAATGTAGGAGGAGTTTGAGTCACAAGAAAAGTGTGACGGACGGACGGACGGACAGACGGACAGACGGAGGGTATAACATTATCCCCGAACTTTCTTCGAAACTAAATATGATACGTAGGCATGGTTATTTAAGCCGAATCATCCGCACAAAAATTCGACTATTAGGCGAAACTTTTGAATCTTCAAATCACAATCTCGGTGTAAAGGCTTAGACCTGAAAAAGTACACAGCACAAAAGACAGGCATGACAAAGATTAACAAAGTCGGTACTTCATGCAGGATATATACAGTACAACTATATATTTCTTGTGCAATAAAAGGAACCAAAAAAATGTTTTGGACTTAATTTCTACAAAGATAATTATAATTTACGTTATCCATCTTTTCAAGTGATAATGATTTTTTTTATTATTTTTAAATTTATAAGGAATTCTACTAGTCGTAATATCTGTAAAACTGTCCACTTTGTCAAAAGAAAGTTCATTGCCTGTCATTACGTTTTTAGTTAGTTTTATACTTAAGAATTACGACTGAAGCTTAATTATTTTTGTATAAAAAGTACATATAACTGGTTTTTTATACATAGACATTTATATGAGGACCAGGTCAACTGGTATCTTGTCTCAAGGCAGGACTTTTGGAATGTCAGAAATTATCATAATTATTATAATAACATAATAATAAATCAATATGAGTGACAGACCCGTCGCTGGCTTCGGGGTGTCCTTAGATATGTAAGTAAACAAAAACACTTATTTAGCAGTTTTACACATCAAAACATTATACTTCATGATAAAAAGCAGTAATTGTAAATAGGTAGTTTATACTCTGATGCATTTTACACGAGTGCCCTGTGAGACCATGACCAATTCCAATTTCCATTCGAACAAAATCTTACTAAATTAAGTTGCATATTTGATCATTTCATTGATTAGATCGATTTATTCATATTTTTTTCGAATATTGTCCGTAGCTTCATTCGACCATCCGTCCTCCCATTTCTCATGCTTGTGCAGGATTCAATATTGCCCTTTAATTATTGCATATACATCCAGTTTAATTGATGTTTGTTGACAATCCCGCACCCATGACCAAGAAAGACATGGATGTAGCGTTGCTCGACAATTGGCAAAGAATTCCGCTTAAACCGGTGCTAGGGGCCGTCTTGAACTTACTATGAGGTATGAGCAAAGCTCATTGTTGAAGGCCTCATGGTGACTTCAAGATGAAGAACAACAATAAAAGCGTTGTTCCTTTGCTTGTTTTTTACCATGTATTTGTAGAGACTTTGTCTCATGTGCATTTATTCCATATCCTTTTATTCACCATTCTGCAGGTACGCAACAATCTTTCAGATTTTGATACGTGCTATTGGTTAAAAACTAAATGCCCAAAGACCTTGTTTTCAAACATCTGGCATGCTACATTTCCGCATTTGATTTTATCGTATTACAAAAACAGGATAACAGCAAACACCTACAATGGCCAGGAACTACAATCACATGCCACAATTTACAAGCAAACGGCACCAGAAAAACAATAATGCGTAGAATTGTTGCATATATTCTGCAAACACGCCTTCGGAATGTCCATTGTCAATGAATGATAATTTGATGCGATTTTTTTTTATTTCAGCATAGTATCTTATATTATGGCAACTCCCGTTTTTTGCCGACCAAAGAATTAAAAAAACATGAACTCGCAAAGACTTCTTTCTTTTTCTCAAGTCCGTTTTTTCTCTGCCCATTTTTTTCATTTTAACCGAAAAAAGTGGCCTAATTGTATTTTAAAAACATGGTGGATTGCTATTCGATATATTTGCTTAAACCTGAAAAGGCAATTTAATTCTAGGATTCAGCTTAGTAATCACGAGACCTTGAAATATTTTTTAAAAAGTGATAATAATAAATACTGGATTTAAAATTTTCGAGAGGGTCCATCACATTTTTAAGGATGAAATCCGTTTAGTAAAGGCATTAAATATACGACAGTTGGCTGTTTTTATGCCTTTGTAATATGTAATGGAGGGAAGTAACAATATTACCGATCAGTATTGTCAGAGGTCCCAATTCAAAGGACAAAAAGACAAATTACGACTGCAAAAACTCTCTGGACAACTGTAAACCACAATGGTCCTGACTTTGTACGTGGACTTCAATAGAAATGGTGGGCTAATATATTATCTCCGTTGTATGCTTTCTGTATTCAGTTAAACAATACTGCTTTAATATATAAAAATTTATCCAAATAAAGGCATACGCTGGTGGCCATATTTTTTTTAAAGAATTTTAAATGGATGTAAAACAAGTGTAGATAGCTTCTTTCCTGAATTACTCTGCAATTAGTCCAATACGATGGAAGAAAAGTTAAAGTATACAAAGTGAAACGTTCCCGAGATCACTTCTGCAAATTTAGAGGCTATGAAAAAGATAGTATCCAATATGGTTTGAATTAACCACAAAATTTGTAGTCAGGAGAAGAAATGTGGAGTTATATTAACTCGGCCGTCCAGGTTTAGATATCTGTAGTGGTTTCTACATTTCAACCAAAACAGCAATTCGCCCCTTTTTCTGTCTTGAAGAGAGCTGACATATAAAAAGTTTTCATCAGAAAATTTTGAAAGTTAATTTAATGAAGGGCGACTATGAAAGACAAGTACCCCACTTAAGCGATATGTGCTAATATATAGATACATGTACTTATTATTATTTGTTATACTGTTGTGAAAAGAAACAATTTAATTTACATAATGAAAATCTTCTGAGACAGTAAATGTTTAGTTAAAATGAAGTATGAGTCTATTTATAAAATGTGATTGGACGTGACTTTTTTTTAATTTATTTTTCACTATTTCAGTGTTTTATGCGTAATTCATTCTGTAAATTAGTGAAGAACTGAACCTAAATGTCTGATGTGATTTTGACGGTGGACCTGCGGGGGTCTTTTATAAAAAATCAACAATATTTTGAAACATATCGTCCTTTTTAAAGAACCCATACACGCAAATTTTAAAACAAGTAAAATAGGCAAAGATAAGAATTTTAAAACATGATTGACAATTTCGTCGGATTTTATGTTGTCAGACATAATTTAAACATGTTTATAGGGTGACTGCGGACATTTTCTTGTCTAAGCCCTTGTTAAAGAGTTTATCATTAGATATTGGCGATGAACGATTCCACACAAACACGATTTCCTTGATGTATTGAAGAGTGTAAATTAATTACTATGAGCTGCGTGTCAAATTTATAAATAAATTTTGATGGAGAAAATCTGGAATTTATACGGTAAACGTTTGACACCGATATTATGATGGACACACGGCAATCTCAACAGATATTCCAATTATAGATTTTTTTCCCAACAAGTGGAATTAACCCAAAAGCTGGAATTCACAGTCGAATATTACCCCAGCGTAATTGGCAATTAGCAATTAAATTTAATTATTGAGCAACTAAACGTTAATTGTGTATTCTCAGCCACTGTCAGTGTATAATTAATGCGCTCTCTAATAGAATGTAATAAAAGTAAATATGTCAATTAAAATTGTAAGAGTTAATTGAAAAAAGTTTTTGAAGGATATTTTTTTATGCATTTGAGGTCCCGATTTGAATTACAGTCATATAAGAGCAAAAGTGTCACAGATTACTACACTAGAAGTTTGTCTCTTATTGAAAATATGCGCACTTGCCAGCATTAATAATCTGCATCATTAATAGGATGTATGTCATCTAAAAATAAAAAAAAATCAGTTGGTTTTTATCGCTACCTACTGTATATAATTGTTATTTTATGTCCCGAGTAACCAGGGAGCCTGTGTTTTGTCTGTCCGAAATTTCAGTGAAGTAATTAACCCCGGTACTAAATCTGTCTTTTTCAATGAGAAATTACTGATTAATTAGTGAAGAGACCAAAAGTACATATCATTTGACTTGTTAACATTAAAAGGGGGGTAACTCAAACATGTATGTGATCAGGATTTATGTCATATTGTGGTCAAAGAACCGTGAACTTGTATTTTTTAACTTTTTATGGAAAACTAAATACAAATTTGAGCTATGCAGTGATCATTTTGACAACTTGAGGTAATAAAGGGCTTTACAAAGCGTAGCAAGATACGACCACAGCAAAATCAACAATTGTCAATGGATTGTGGAAAATCGAAATCAGAAAAATTTTACATATTACAAAATTGCCAATTTGGCTTCTTTCGCGACCCCTTTAAGCTTGGAAACGGCTAGCTACGTCAAATCCGTTGACATACGACTGAAAGCTAATAAGAGAAAACCAAACTGAACAAGTGTGGATCGTATTGCAAGGCAATACAGAAGTCCCCTTCCGGTGGAATAATTCTTTGTTATACCAGCAAAAATAGTTAAAAAAAGTTGACTGAGCCCAAGGCCCATAACTCCGTCCAAAATCAATGGACCGGAACCAAACTCGAACTTGATCTGTAACTCATAGTGGTAGACTCACATGGCAATACATGGCAATACGTATCTTGCTACGCTTTGTAAAGCCCTTTATTACCTCAAGTTGTCAAATATTAGCTTCATATCTGAAACGGTTTAGAAAAAAAGTCTGGAAAACCTATATTTTACCAAAATTTTTTAAGTCAAAGGCCCATAACTCCATCCAAAATCAATGATCCTGAACCAAACTCAACCTTGATCTGTAACTCATAGTGCTAGACTAACATAGCAAATATTAGCTTAATATCTGGAACAGATCAGAAAAAAGTTCGGAAAACCTATATTTTACCAAAATTTTCTAAGTCAAAGGCCAATAACTCTGTCCAAAATCAATGGACCAGAACCGAACTTGAAGTTGATCTGTAACTCATAGCGGTAGACTCTCATGGCAAATTTTATCTTCATATCTGGAATGGTTTAGAAAAAAGTCCGGAAAACCTATATTTTACCAAAATTTTCGAAGTCAAAGGCCAATAACTCTGTCCAAAATCAATGGACCAGAACCGAACTTGAACTTGATCTGTAACTCATAGCGGTAGACTCTCATGGCAAATTTTATTTTCATATCTGGAACGGTTTAGAAAAAAAGTCCGGAAAACCTATATTTTTAGCAAAATTTTCGAAGTCAAAGGCCCATAACTCTGTCCAAAATCAATGGACCGGAACCAAACTCGAACTTTATCTGTAACTCAAAGTGGTAGACTCACATAGCAAATATTAGCTTCATATCTGGAACGGTTTAGAAAAAAAGTCCAGAAAACCTATATTTTACCAAAATTTTCTAAATCAAAGGCCCATTACTCCGCCGTTCAAAATCATTGGACCGGAACCAAACTCGAACTTGCTCTGTAACTTAAAGCTGTAGACTCTTATAGCAAATGTAAGTTTCATATCTGGAACGGTTTAGAAAAAAAGTCCGGAAAACCTATATTTTACCACAATTTTCTAAGTCAAAGGCCCATAACTCCGTTCAAAATCAATGAACCGGAACCAAACTCGAACTTGATCTGTTATTCATGGTGGTAGACTTACATACTAAATATTAGATGAATATCTCTTATAGTATGGGAAAAAAGTCCGGAAAACTGAGTGTGACAGACTGACTGACGGACTGACGGACGGACTGACTGACGGAGCAAACCTAAAGTCCCCTTCGGCGAAGCAGGTAGGGGATTAAAAATCATATCGGAATCCGATGAAAAATAATGCATATTTTTAAAAAAATAACAACTGTTGACCAATTTGTCCGATGTTAATGTAATTTTATTCTGATTTTCAATAATCTAAGGTCAAATTACTGAAAGACCAACTTTCTGACTTTTTAAAGACTTTAATTTTACATAGACCATAGGGTCGTGGTATAATCAGTTATACCCCATTGTTTATAGACTCTGCATTGAAGCGACATAAGTTGTCGAAGTGGCTATATCCAGAGATAAATTCACAGCAACTTCGGTATTTTAATGTTCATACAACAGCATCAAATTAGTGCACGTGTGTCAGGCTCTAGTCTTGTTCTTCACATAGTTGACCAGTAGTGGTCTGTGTTTCTTTGTTGTTATTTATGTCTAATCATGCTGTATGTTACTTTTATGGGTTCTTGATTAGTATAGTAAAAGTCATCTTCTTTTTCTTCTCTTCAGTAGAAATAGGACATAAAAAGAGAGTTTTTGCCGCTTGAATCATAAAAATTAATGCTCGTTTTAGTTCCTTTATATTCCCGGTGACCATGGTCGATATCAAGAACGTTTATGTGACGGAAACGTCAGAAACAAACGTGAAAGAGTCGTAGGTTACCAAGACAACAGAAAATCCAACTGTTCCAATGTGACACACAACACCACTAAAACAATAAATACCCTTCCCGAAAATAGGTCACCAAGACAACAGAAACTTCAGCTGTTCCAACGTGACAACACAACACCACTAAAACAATAAATATCGTACCCGAAAATAGGAAACCAAGACAACAGAAACTTCAGCTGTTCCAACATGACAACACAACACCGCTAAAACAATAAATATCGTACCCGTAAATAGGTCACCAAGGCAACAGAAACTTCAGCTGTTCGAATGTTATATCACAGCCCCACTAAAACAATAAATACCCTACCCGAAAATAGGTCCATAAGACAATTGAAACTGCAGCTGTTCCACACCACCAAACCAATAAATACCGTACCCGAAAATAGGTCACCAAGGCAACAGAAATTTCAGCTGTTCCAACGTGAGAACAGAACACCAAATACCGTACCCGAAAATAGGTCACCAAGACAACAGAAACTTCAGCTGTTCCAATGTTATAACAGAACACCACTAAAACAATAAATACCCTACCCGAAAAATGATAAAGTGTTCATAGAAGATGTAACGGTCATGTTCAGGAGATTTAGAGTTCTTTATTTTATATATATCAGGAACATAAAAAAGCTATTTAGTTTTGGCATAAACTTAGGGGTTTAGGTGTTATACAAGTTCATCCAAACAATCACTCAAAGTCCAAATTCTCAACCTTTGTTTGCAAAATTGGCCAACGTTATTGATGTCTATATATGTACATGTCATTTGATGTTGTATGTATGTATGAGGAGAATTACCAGAAATGGACATCAAGTCATCCAGTAGTGTATAGATAAATAAAATTCGAATCAAGAAAAGACAAACTTCTGATGATTTAGTGTTTTTACACAATATGCGTTAACATGCTCATGTCATATTATAGTTTGAGCAGAAAGAAATTCTTTGCTGATTTTTTGTAGAATTCAATATATCTAACAATAGATATCACATACTTTCCCACACTTTGAAGATTAAGAAATGGAGATTTATATTGGAGATTTGACAGTCATTTTCTAAATATTTAAACTGTGACCTTAAAAATAATAACACTGAACGGAATAGTGATAGTCAGCATAAATATAACGTACTCATCGCTCGGTGATACATGATTAACGGTAACACACCAGGTATTCAAAATGAAAAATTTAAATTCCTTCTGTAGAGATATGTCTGTTTGTATTTTACTCGACAGGTAAAGTGTTATAAATATCATGGTTAAATTTGAAGTAAAAGATAAGCTGTGTTAGACAAATTAGACAATGTAGGTCACTGTGACATGGGTCAACTTTTGGTCATCGTGAAATAAAGATTAAAGAAACATTATGCAACATCTTTTGTCTTTGACCCCCAAGAAAATAAGCATTCCATACTTGACTTTGAGATGGCCAACTTGCAATCACACTTCATAGAGGCAATATATTTTCGGGGTATTCCATGGAAATGTGACCAAAATTCAGAACTGTGCACCGGTCTGAACCTTTCCTCTGCCATTCTTCTGCTTTTTTCATTTTGCGAAATAGTGTTTGAAATCAACATGGTCAAGGCATTATGTCTGGGATAACTTGAATAATACAAATTTTTCGATTTACCGATACCATTATCTTTTGTGAAGGCCCTGTCACACTACACTGTTCTAGCCAATGCGTGCCCATGTTCGTGAATGTTGTCAGAGCGTTGGCACACGCTAAAGAACTTGATTAAATTCTCTTGTTGGAAGTTATTCATAACGTCAAACTAACGACTTAAACCACTGGTATTAAACTGATGATAGTAAGGGACCGACCATTTAACCTGAAGGGGGGGGGGTTATGGTTTTTTTTTCTGGACAGAACATTTTTTTCGCGCTTCGCGCGAAACACATTATTTATTTTTTGCATGTGTATCAACAAAATATTTTTTTTTCAAAATTAACATTATTTTTTTTGGGCAGAAAGCCTCCTTCAGAAATTTTTTTTTCATCATTTTGGCAGCCAAAATATTTTTTTCACATAAAATCAGATCCAAAATATTTTTTTACAAAAAAACCATAGCCCCCCCTTCAAGTTAAATGGTCGGTCCCTAACGGACGTTACTATCATCCCAAGATGGTGGAACAGAAGAGCTCTTATTTTATATTTATGGTCATATTTCCTTTCAATGACTGTATATCCAAAAGATAACTATGGAAGATTGTAGTGTTATTTCAACACTTCATTTCGATATTAAATATTACTGTATAGATCACATATATAAATGGCAATTTCATGTCAAGAAAAATGGCAAAGATGATAGTAACGACGAATCCAGAAAAATATGGGATGATAGTAACGTCAATCAGAGATGATAGTAACGTTATTTTTCGCAAATTTTAAGTGAATGTGGACATAATAAAGAGCTTGACACAGCAACAAGATAGACAGAATAATGAGCTAAACACAGTAATTAGCTGGACACAAACTAGGGAAGATAACAATGAATTAGCCCTTTTGATCCCTTAAAGCTCGGAAACAGTAAGATATACACCAAAATCTGGCAGAAATTACTGAAAGCTTCCATTAAAAGGAATCCAAAAAAATCCCATAAAAATCCAATGAATAATAAAGATTTTACATTTTTTTTAAAAATTGCAATTAGGCCCTTTTGACCCCTTATAGTTCGATAACAGTGAGAATAACTCCAAATCTTCTGATATACTACCAAAAACTTACAACAAGAGGGTTCCAAAGAAAAAACCCGTTAAAATATTTTTCAGATTTACCTGTTTTGAAAAAATTGCAACTTTGGCCCCTTTGACCCCTTATACGTCGGAAACTATAAGAGAAATGCCAAATACTTTGATTATTGCTGAACGCTTTCAAGAAGAGAAATCCAAAGAAAAAGACATCGAAATCCGATGAAAATAATAATTTTAGGTAATCATCATTTTGTAATTATGGCCCCGTTTGGCCCCTCATATCTTGGAAACGCTAAGATATATGCCAAATAAGTTGACATATTCCTGAAAGCTTACAACAAGAGAAATCCAGATGGCACAGGGCTATGTTAATATTTGTTAGAGATTCCATTAAAAAATGCATCAAATTCGGACTGAAAATAAAAATAAAATAAAATTTTTGAAATTCGCCCTTTTGGGCCCCATTTATCTCATGAACGGCAAACGCTACATAAAAGATCTGCTTGCCTATTTCTGATAGGATATTTAATTAGGAACACACTGGAAGAAACCCCAGCAGAATCCGATACATCCCGATGTTAAGTTTTGCGTCTAGGTCCATATTTTGGTAACCTCTTGTAATATTTAAATATTGCTATATCAGTATATGCACCTTGATTAGTACTACCAGATTCACCAACAATTAGTGATCCATGATCTACATTTTACGCTTGAGTGACTTTTGTTAAATTTTGCGTTTAATAGAAAAAAGAAGGGAAACGGGGAATGTGTCAAAGAGACAACGACCCAGAGGGGAGTAATAACAACTGTCCATTTCTCAACAACTACGCATCATTCAACAATGATTCTTCATCAAATTTATTGCCTTGATGAGTACTACCAAAATCATTTAGAATTAAGTGGATTTAACCTATATTTTACGCTTGATTGGCTTTTGTAAAATTTTTGTGTTAAGGTCCATTTCTCATCAACTACACATCATACCACAATGATGTTTCATCAAATTAATCACCTTGATGAGTACTACCCAAATCATCAAGAATTAAGAGGCTTTTAACTATATTTTACGCTTGAGTGTCTTTTGCTAAATTTTGCGTTTTACATTTCTCAACAACTAAACATGATATCACTGTATAATTCTTATATGTTTTGCATAATAGGAAATACGCTGATACGATTGGTTGAATTTACTTCGTTATTTTTCGATAAACGACGTTGACCGAACTACATTTAAATTCACCTTATAAATTCATACGCCGAGTGAATCAAATAGAACAAAAACGTGTGATTGGCATTATAAAAGTAAGAATTTAATTACTTATCATCAAATTAAAAGAATTATAAGGATTAAACACCGTTTGAAAGGAATTTATTGGAGTATAAACGGGACCAAGTCACTCACAAACATACTAAAAGTCCTTCGGACTTTTATTTGTTTGTGAGTGAATTGGTCCCGTTAAAACGGTGTTTAATCCTAAAGGAGATGCATCAAATAAATCACCTTAATGGGTGCTATCCCAATCAAGGACAATTTAGTGTCTTTGACCTACATTTTATATATGAGTGACTTTCGGTAAATTTTGTGTTTTAAGTCAATTTCTCAACAACTACACAACAAAACAGTATGATGTTTCATGAAAACTACTAAATTCTTAGAAAATTCTTTGACTTTGACCTACATTTTACACTTTATTAATTTTTGCATTAGGCCAAGTTGTAGTTAATCAAATAAATCACCATAGTGAGTTAAGAAATTAACATGGCCGCTATACTATATTGTCATTATAACATGGGCTTGAGTTGTTTTTTAAAATATTTTATCCCGAGCGTTAGTGAGGGGTAAAATATGCAAAAAACAACGAAAGCCCATTTTATTATGTGAATATAGTATTTGGCGGGTATGACTTATTTCGATTCTAATATGAAAATTTCACCCATTTTATATCAGAAGTGAGCATCGACTATTTAAAAGTTCCGTAACATTTTGATTTTGATAACCAAACTCGCTGACAAAAAACTTTCCACAAATACAATAAAAAACATACTTTCGTTTGATTTAATTGCTATTTTAACCATAGAAAATGACTCAAGTCCTCTCAATCTCCATTCAAACTTTCCAACCAACGCTGCTTACGAACCGGGCATTATGATTTTATATGTGATGTCACAAGTTGGAAAATTCAAGTTTGTCCCCAACATTGCCTTTTCAAGTACAAAATATTCAATAATGAATTTTGGAAACAAATTTAATTAAAAATTTGTAAGTGGATGGTAGATTTTGACAGTTAAATGAAAAAATATTCAAAATATGTAACAGAAACTTTGCATCTTTTGTGCATGTTCTAAGAGTATTATATTGGTATTATAACATGACTCTATATACAAAGCTAATACAGGAGGCCATATTAGAATACTGCATAATTCATGGATAATTTTCTAACCTGACCAATATATTATGCTTCAGCGACTTTAGTTGGGTACTTTTTGTTTACGTCCATTATTATTAAACAAATATTTAATGAATAATCATCTGTAAGAGTACTTCTTGTTGATTCCATCCCAATTCAGTGACAGGGAACTAAATTCCATTGATGATTGCCTAAGGTTATCTATTGCGAAAAATGTGTCGGCGGGGCATCCGTGTTTTATAAACACATTTTCTACTTTTGTATGTCATGAAGACACACATACATGCATTCCATATCTTTATTG
>MJUU01017360.1:4703-19565 GCA_002080025.1 Modiolus philippinarum | reverse complement strand
AAGTGAGAACCGAACCGTCAATCAAAAGAACGAACAATCCATGGACAATGGCAACATCGGACACACTAAGAAACAAGGACACCACTTAAGAACGGGACAAAAAAGAAAAATGAAGATACACATACAGATGAACAACACGGACCCGGATAAAAACCATGGGTGAGATCAGGTGTACCGGAAGAGTAAGCATCTCCTGCTTCTTATAAGACACCCGCCGTGTTGAACATGTCAAATCCGGTAGTAAAGTCAAAATCCGATAGAGGAAATACAAACTTTAGTTGCAGAGGGAAAGATCTGTTGTCATCTGGGAAACAGATATCCCATAGCGATCCACAAGATCGTGATGTCGACCGTAAAACTTCTGTAATGATGACTTTAAAGTTTTTGGTAACGTACCCTTGCTTAAGTAGTCTATTTGTAAGCAACTGAGCTCTATCAAGGAAGTCATTGTAACGACCACAAGCCCTTGAGTAGCGAATGAGTTGTGAGATGTGAACTCCATATGCTGGTGCTTTTGGAATGTTGCTACAAAAAAAGGGAAGTTGACTATTGAAACGGTGAAGTCACCGCGTTTGTCATACAGGCTAGTTTGTAATGTACCTCTGTTGTCAATTTCAAGATGAAGGTCAAGGAACGAAGCCGATGTGGAAGTATCTGTAGTATCCTTAACTTCAAGCTCTTTTGGATAAATAAGATGAAGAAAATCACCAAAGTTAAGGAAAACTTATCCATAACTTATCTAACCCGAATAATTCAGACCCTCTCTTCTTTTGGGATTACCCATGATGTATAGGGTCTGTAAGTCTCGTTCTACTTTCACTTTCAAAGTCCGGAACTCTAATATATAATGCACTGAAACCGTCATCCGACTTTCTCACTTCCGGGACTAACTTCACTTGACGTTACATAGAAAATGTGTTATTTTGTTTTATTTCAGTCTAGGTAAAGGTTATAATTTGAGCTGTGAACCAAAAATCCAACAATTTCTCATCGCAATTCATAGGGACAATGTACCCGGTAACAACGTTTCACGTATATTCTCGGTGGTCACATGACGAGACTTACAGAGCCTATTGTGAGACGTGTTTTCACAATAGGCTCTGTAAGTCTCGTCATGTGACCACCGAGAATATACGTGAAACGGTAATGGAATGATCGAAGTGAAACGAAATATAACGACTGGATTATTCGGATTAAACTTATCTGCAACTCTCACAAAACCAGAGGCTTTTTGTTAGTTTACTTGACGTAGGCTATACCGCACGCATTCATGACGGTCGTCCAGCATAAGTCTAACGTCTTTAGAGCGTTTTGACGATCTTTCGTCAAATCATTTTGAAATTCTCCAAGCCAATGTCATTTTCAGAGGTAGACATGGACAGAAATCGACTAATTCAGACCTGTGAAGTTTTGAAAATTGCCTCGCGTGAGATTTGCCAAAATTGTCAAAGATCAAAGGAATCTATCAAAAATTTGGATAACCTTCGCGTGAGTCTGACGCAAATCGCATGACACTTGACAGGTATGCGAATTGGCAGGAGGGGGGGTAGTTCCGAAAAAAAAACACAGTTATTTTGAGGAATACACGTCAGCCTTATGCTGAAATAAAGCTGTGATTTACATTCCTGTGGAATTTTCCTTGTTCTTTAACCACTATTTTCATTATAAAACATTGGCGTATACGTTGTTCGTTTAACAAGAAGGTGCGTTTTGTGGTCTTTACACGTAAATAACAACGTTTGGGAAACTACTACATGTTGCACACAATGTGTATATATCGAGTTTCTGGCGTGGTCATAACTTATCACAACGTGTTGGCGTACGTCTTGAAATTTTGAGCATGTTCAACATTTTTTAGACGCACCTAACGTTCATTAATGCACGCCAACGCATGGCAACATGTTTGTTACGTGTCAAGAACGTGTCGCTAACTTCTACAACGCACACCAGCGTGTACGAAAATAATCTCACACGTTGGCATACGCGGTTGACGCTGTGCGTTATAGTGTGACATCAAAAATGCCTGGCATAATCAGTGAATGCTTAAACCCGTCAAGAGTGTAGCCTGGTATATGAACTCGAATAATTAAATCCTTCTCCGTCCTTTAGCGATCGAAATCTGGATTCTTCGAACCATTTGATTTGGGGCGATTTTGGATAGAAATATTATTCATTTTTATCCATAACAAGCGCCACTCGCATCATGTTTACTGTCTATTTTTTTTTACAAAATCGTACAAGTCCACAAACCCTTCGTCCCCTTGGTTTGGTATCAGCCTTTATACACTCCTTCAATGAACTGTTTTCGTATCCAAACATGAAAAAGTCCCAATCTCGAAAATACCGTGACAAAGTATAGGCTATGCTAGATTTTGCTGCCAACATTCTTATTTTATAATATCCATAAAATCATACTAGATACTAAATGTGGCGTCGAGTTCACATTGTTTCGTATAACACATATAGATTTAAAGACAAATCACATTAACTAGATCTGACCCAGGGATTTTTGTCAAACTCTGCAGAAATGTTCCTCTGTATGAAGGTTTGAATATAAGCTAAAAAAATATATATGTCACCGAGCTCATAGTCGAGATATAACAGTCACAAAATAGGTCAATTTGAGATTTTTAGAAGAAATCCGTAGTTTCTTTGGACAGCTGCTGTTTCAGTATTACTTTCACGAATTCAATAAACTGTATACCGTTAGATTCGGCATTCCTTCTTCTTTCAAATCGGATTATTTCTATAACTATACATATCGCTGTTTAACTGAAAGTAGGTCTTAAATGCCTTCCCGCCAAAATAAATACAAACTTTTTAGTTATAAATTCGGATATTTTAAATACTTCTGACCCAGAGATTTTCTTTTAAAATTGCAAATACAAAGATTTTTATTTATCTTAAATTTTGACACTTTAAAACGAAGGGGTCACCGAATGAATAAGAACGATAATCTTAGTTTTGTACCTTCAGTAGGCGTTGTTTTTCGATAGTTGGACGTATCTTTTCCTTTTGCATTTAGTGAATGACGTTACGTCATAATACATTTTCAAAGCAATGAAATGATTCCATGCCGTGCTTTTTTAGTCTCGACGAGGTACTTTCAAATCATTTACTACCTTGCTTCGAGTAGTTCGTAAGGGTTTTTATTATTATATTTTTTTTTACTTTTACACTCAAATGAAACTTCGAATTATTCAAATATTAACACAACATGCAATGTAACTCGACAAATGCCATACGTTTTGCAAGTGATCCACCCGTCATCCATCTTTCAAAGATGAAAGTAAACATAATGATACTTTGAAAAAATTGCAAAATGATAAAAACTGTCTTCAAAAATTGACCCTGACACAATCATATATCCAATAACTTTGTAAAGTTTTGAGTGATCAGGGTAAGCGTCCTCAAGCTGGAGCTAAAACGGCATGCAGAAATTTTTACTGAAATCCCCAAATTTCACATAAATGGATCGTAAGACCATGAGTCCTTGTTTCAAATAAGAGTGTGATATGTGAAAACGGCCTTAGCTTGTGAGAACATCATATCTAATAGCTCCATACAGTTCGAGTTGAAGTAAACTGACCAAAAGGTTGACAGGTAAAGCATGCGAAAGCTACAGACATTGGTATACTATAATGATAATATGCTCGTCGTAAGACAGGCGTGTAAAATTGTTGAATTGAAACAAAAACGAAAAATATACCCAGTCTACAAGAAATGCATTAATGAAGAATCGTTTGACAAATGTTTCAATTTATCAAAAAAAAGGTAAAATCGAGGTAAAAGGTAATATAAGTATTTATATTTGTTTTGCAGATATCCCCTTTTACTTGTGACCCCTCGAAATACACAGTGAAATATGTCATGTGACCCACAATATTTTGTCATTTAGTCACAAAGATAATTTATCGATAATGCTGAGGGAGGTAGGATCTTTTCCAGAACTTCGGAATAAGCAATTGTATGTAGCGGGAATTCCGGTATTTATCAATGTACGGAATGTCGATTTTGACAGTTCGGGAAACAGATTCAGAATTTATTTTGAATTTCAAGTTATCTCTTGATTTATCAAATATACTGTTAATGCCATTATTCACTTAAATTCTGTCTTATGATTTTTATGAGTGATCTTTGATTTTTAACTAAAGCGACCTTTCAACCAAGACGCCGTTTTCCAAAACGGTCAAAGGGGAGTAAATCTTAAACTTCCCGCAAAAACGACGTCACAAACCAACGACGACATAGATGATTGCGGCTGTATTATGCGCATAAACAATAGTGTGATTTGTCTTTAAGAGTACTATCTCATGCACGAAGCAAGCAACAGTCATTTAGAATCGGGAAGAAATGACCAAAAATGTGCCCTAATGCAGCGAGTTCTTGATTAACTTCTTTGTATACTGCGTCCTAAACACAGGTTTTCGTAGCTTATCTAGTTCGGAGGTATACATTTAGCAATACACTAGTAGACTACTGAGACCCATCAGAAACAACTTTTTTAAACTCAGGAAACTCGAAATCTCGAACACCCAAAGTCAAACCATCGAGTTGTAGCACTAATAGTAACACATTTTCTGTTCTATATGCATAAGTATTAGAGAATGATATTTTGGCTTCTAGCCTGATTTTAGTGACATTGTTCAGACAATTCCGGGACGCTATCCCATTGTAACACTACATACTCACTTAACACTGAAGTGTATATTTACGTCAAACTTCTGTTCGTGTTCAGTTTACGGAAATGAATCAAGTCTCGGTAGCTTAGCATATAAACAATGTGTGAATACTGATAATACTAGTATCAAATTAAAATCGTACATATTTGATATTTTGCCACCATTCTTTCCTGATAAGACATGCACGTATGTGTTTTAGAACATATTTTTATCGACTTTGCACTCACGTAGAGCAAATATGGATGAACGTCAATTAGCCTGGTACCCTCCACATATGAATAAGGGCCAGGTATTCGCTTATTTTATGATATGAAAAAACGGAAGTAGGAGCATGCGCATACATAAAATAATGGACGCAAGATGGTTATTTTGTGGTTTTCCGTACATTGATTGAGCATAACTAGCTTCCTATGTCGTCTCACAGTGCTCAACTTTGTTATATTTGTATATAAATATTGCGGTGGGAACCAACCTAAATGCCAATGAGTCGTTATATCGAATTCAATAAATCACAATACAACGTTTACCGACTTCGAAAATGGGACAAGAGTGATGATGCAATACAATATCGATCTTCAAATGGCGAAAACACACCGAATGAAACAAATCACTAGCAATCTCGAAGGGGAACATGTCCATGAAGTGGCCATATTGATCTAAGTTAACCCATTAAACAAAATAGATTATACACATAAACATAAGTATTGTAATCAAAGTTCGCCTTGTTATTGCGGTATATCATTGGTATCAACATCACTGGTTTCAACGATTTCTCATTTTTCTTTAAGTGAATCAGGACCAAATCTTATATTCATTTATTTGTCGATAATACTCGATACCATAATAGTCCATAAGTGACATAAGTGGAATATTCGTTTTTTAGTCGTTCTTGCCAGTAAGCTAATCCGTCCGAGGCATTACGACGTAACTAACAAAGTTATAGCTACTGAAAAACGGGTTTGCTAATTGGTTATATCAACCTGACACTACATTATGGACTTCAGTAAAATGACAAATATTTGTGAATAATTTATAGCGTTTTTGGAGCAGAACACGGGCTCTAGGCTCCGGGCTGTGACTCTTTTTCTTAACATGGGGCTTCGGGCTCCAACACAATGCCCGGGCTTTAACGCTAGGGCAAAAGGCCCCAACACTAAGGCACCGAGATCCAACGTTATTGCTCTGGGCTCCACTCACATGGCACTTTGTGTCTTTTTGGACATTGTGTAGATACAAAGAGGGGCGCAAGGAGAGTTCCAATATCAGCGAACTTATTTTTCCAATAAGGGACCGACCATTTAACCTGAAGGGGGTGGGGTATGGTTTTTTTTCTGGTCAGAAAATTTTTTTCGCGATTCTCGCGAAACAAATTATTTATTTTTTGCACGCGTATCAACGAAATATTT
Organism: Modiolus philippinarum; assembly: GCA_002080025.1. Classification (NCBI taxonomy): domain Eukaryota; kingdom Metazoa; phylum Mollusca; class Bivalvia; order Mytilida; family Modiolidae; genus Modiolus; species Modiolus philippinarum. The sequence goes on along the minus strand of MJUU01017360.1, from coordinate 13,477 downwards.
TTTTTCAAAATAAACATTATTTTTTTGGGCAGAAAGCCTCATTCAGAAAATTTTTTTTCATCATTTTGGCAGCCAAAATATTTTTTTCACATAAAATCAGATCCAAAATATTTTTTTAGAAAAAAACCATAGCCCCCCTTCAAGTTAAATGGTTGGTCCCTAACATATAACAGGGAGTTGGAATTCGTATGACAGCAAACTGATTCTTCAGATAACAGATAACAGGGATTTGGACATTACAAAAACAGATAACAGAAAATCAAGTTTACACAATCACAGTTAACCCCCTCACCCCTTCTACAAAGACCTTCGCAACATGAAACTGTCATAAGGGGTTTAGAAAAGGTCAACATGTCTGTGGCATTTAGGGACACATTTACAACGAAGTTTGTATTTTTGATTCTATACTTTTTAAAAATTCTATTAAAAATTGTCAATACTGTGACTGCAATCTGCATTCCCTTTAGTTACCCCAACATTTTTATATTGAAATTACAAAACTTCTTAAAGAAAGTCGTATTTCCTGTGTATTGTGCTATTTTAATACTTCTTTATTTATTCATAATGTACCTGGGACCAGTGACAGATGGAATGAAAATAATGTTGACTCGACAAAAAATCTTATAAACCTCATTTTTAAATGACCAACATATTTGATTATGCAAATCCAAGTAGTTTTTAAGAAGTGATAATAAAAGTCAGCAGATACTTCTATTAAAAGTAGACGGATTTCAATTTCATTTTGACGATTTATATGTTGAACTGTCTCGGGTAAAATCCCAACAGCTGTTACCACAATTATAATTATTAAACATGTATAGGTTATGCTTTTAAACATGCATTTGATAACGTTTGATAGAACAAACAGTAAAATCCATTCAAAATGTTTAAGGGTACATTAGACATATTAGTCGACAGTTTTTCAGTATTTATTCCACATGATAGCTCCTTTATTGTTCAATGTCTCGTTAAAGCAACATCAACAAACTCTTAAAGAATATGCACCCATGGTCATCTTGAAACGAACCTTATTTGATCAAGGATTTACCCAAATTTGAGTCCTCTGATCAGGTAACTGAAACGGAATGGCTTTATTTGATCACGGATTTGCAAAAATTTGCGTTCTCTGATCAGGTAATTGAAACGAACCTTATTTGATCAAGGATTTGTAAAGATTTGCGTTCTCTGATCAGGTAACTGAAACGAACTTTATTTGATAAAGGATTTGCAAAGATTGACTTTTTTTATCAGGTAATTTTAAACGAACCTTATTTGATCACGAATTTGCAAAGATTTGCGTCCTCTGTTCAGGTAACTGAGACAGAACAACTTTTTTTGATCATGGGATTTGCAAGAATTCTCTATCGTTGAAAAGAGGAATGGAATTAACCCTCTTTCTTTTTTGGGGTTTCAAGGATTTGTGTTCTTTGACGAGGTATTGAACTGGCGTCTTTTGTTTATCAAGGAAATTGAAATATAATCGATTTCCTAAATCAAGGGATTTGCGAGGATTTACGTTTTGCAAACTTTTCCCGATTAAGGAGTTTGTAAATATATGTGTTCTTTGACCAGGGATTTGAAATGGATTTTTTTCTTTGATCGAATGTATTGTAAAAATATCTTTGATCAAGGTCCATCAAGGGATGGAAATGGAAAGCAGCAATTTGAAAAGATTCTCATTATTTCACTATAAGATTGGAACAGAATGGCTTTAGTTGATAAGAGATTTTCAAGGATTCGAGATCTGTGATCAGGGAGTAGAAATGGGAACACTTTCTGCGATAAATGATTTGCAAGGGTTCGCATTCTCTTATCACTTAGGCAGGTGATTCATATATAGATCCACAACTTTTGAATCTTTGAATAGATGGATTAAATAAGTCCACATTCATTTACCACGAACAATGTTACAGGGACATCTACATAACGACGTGGCATGGTAAAAACAGAATACCCTTTCTATACTGCCGTTGGGTGTGGGGTTTCCTTACCGTTCATTAGAGATCTTATGGTGTCTTTGAGTTGTTATTACTCCCCTTTTGGTCGTTGTCTCTTTGACACATTCCCCGTTTCCCTTCTTTTTCCTATAATAGGAAACCCGAAATAAACTTGCACATTGTCCAAATGGTTCTTAATTGGTTGACCTTGTAGGTTTTGTATGCAAGACCTAAATGAAGATACGACCGACTTTCACTTGGGTGACAGTGTACCGTCGAGTAATGTGTGGGTGGATTGCTTGACAAAAATAATGTTGATGTGGAATTAAGATATGTCCATATTGTTTCATTTAGCATAGAAAACCCTTTGTTGACGTGCCCTGGCTATCTTTCCAATAGCAGCTGTTATGTCCAAATCCAGAGTCCTGCATCAATTATGTGTATGTGTTTCTCTTGGTACTGTTCATCAATGTTCAAATTAGTATGTTTAATCTAATATTTTCAAATTTACTTTCAGTGTATGTAAAACGCCAAGTTTATACTTTACATGGGAAAATGATTTACGACAAGAGTGGGTGCTGATCAACGATAGGATTTCAATCATTTCGGACTCGATAAGCTTCGTCCGAGATTAGAAATCTTACCCTGGGGTATCTGAGATTCTCTTGTCTCACATTTCCCCTGGTGTTAGATTCTATAAATCCCATCCCAAGCTCCCATCTTCCAACCTCCTGTCTATTACCTCTCAACCCACTATATCTCATCTTCCACCCCTGTTACTTCCCAACCTTTTTTCATATCTTCTTCCACCCAGTGCCCCTCTTTTCTCATCTCCCGTTAACGACCATTTGATTTTCGGGGGGGGGGGGGCTTGCATTGCTTTTTTTTTGTAAATAGGCTTTTGTTGAAAATGAATAATCCTAAATTCGCAGTAGCTTGGGTTTTTAGTTATTTGTTACCACCCACTAGGTCGATGCCTCTGTTGGTTGACCGTAAGTCTACGAGGATATTCACCAGCCCAGTAGTCAGTACTACGGTGCTGACCCGAAAGACGATTCTATTTGGAACCTTGCAATATCTAAATTTTTGTACATTTTTTTGAAAACTAAGGATTGTCTGCCTCATGTGTCCTTGGCTAATTTGGCTTTAATTTAGATCATAATGGTTATTTGTTCTCTATAAGTTTTTAACATCTTTGAGTTTATGGTCTTCCAAACATTTAGATTTGATCTGCACTGAAGAGGCATATGCAGAATCTAAATTCGCAGTAGCTTCGGTATTTAGTTATTTGTTCGAGATGGACATAGAAATAAATTTGGGGGGGGGGGTGTTGACAAAATCGCCCAAGCCTCCACCCTCGAAAATCAAATACTGATAATTGAAGGAAGTAAATGACACAATTCAAGCTGATATCATCCTTAGGAAATTTGCAACAACTTCTATGACACCGAGTAGACATCCTGACGATATTACAATCCAGTGAATGAAAGTGTTAGGTAACGCAACTTCAAACATTGGATTCTGACAAGGAAAATTAAGTTTTTTATGGCCAGTATATTTCATAAATGGTGACACATGTTTTTTAATATTTTCGACCATAAACAATGTCAAGTGAGGGTGTCGTACTCGAGTCTACACAAAGAAGAGATTATGCAATTGCAGGCACGATATTCTGTATATAGGGTACTTCACATTAGTTACAGATCAAAGTGCATCAGGTAAGTAAACAGAACATTAAAAACATATGTACCGATACACATCAGGCAAAAAATAACATCATCAAAGATGAAATAAAATTAGTAATACATCTTCTGTATATATTGAGGGGAGACATCGGACTGACCTTTCCTGAAGAGAATAGATTTAAAAACAGTATTTAAAATCCACTATTCAACAAAAACTATTGTGAAGGTATTTAAAAATTGACTTAGAAAGTGAAGAATGTCACCATCTGCCGCCTAATTGATGATCTAAGGTAAATATAACTATAGATAAAACATCTGCCTCTTCAAAGGAAGTCACAAATTAACTCATTTCCATACAGGTGAGTTCACCTGTATCTGTAGCCAATACACATCCAACAACGGCTAATTACACGACAGTTGACAATGCCCACGTGCCAGAAGGCAGCCAGTTTGATGGATAAGCTGTTAAATCAGGTTATTAATATTTTTCTTATCTTTACATGATGGTATGTTACTGAATGTCCGTTATTGTGACGATTTGATTGGTTGATTGACTACCATAGTTTGTCAGGTGCAGGCCTTCTATGAAGGAATGTTTGTAAAAATAAAATTATGATTCAATTCTATAAATTAGAAGTGAAATGTTCCGACTAAGAGGGACTTACTAAACATATCAAGATAGACAAGTGTATATAACTAAAAGCAAAGGAAGAGACCAGCAGATGTTATTCCCTTTCAAGTTGAAAGGACACGGCGATATAGTCATTAAAAAAAAACCCTATGACTGATAATTTTAGACAAAAATTATGATTCTTAAAATGTTTCAAAGTATATCTAACGCAGTCGAACTCTTTGGTATTGTTTTTGCCATGGCTCTTGGGCAACAGCAGAGACATATATTTAAAAATTATATGTCTCTGGCAATAGGGAACCAGCAATTTATACCCTAAACAGGTGGAAGAATCTTTGTTAGTGGCAAAGTTGCACATGACTGAAACCAATGTTTAAATCCAAATTTTATTGCAAAATAGTGCAAAATTCTAACCTATACTTCCCCCCTTTTTTCTTTTTTTTTTAAGTTTTAACGTAAAAAGCTATCGGATTGAAACAGTTTCCGCAAAAAAGGGTCGTAGAACTCAAAGTCAAGAGACTAGAAAACGCGAAACAGCCACAGAGCTCGGAAATAAATTCTGTTCGACACAAGTTCAGTCTTATTGGATTTGAATATTTGGTTGTTTGCATTGAACGATGCTAGAATTCATTCAAGAAACAGAAAAAAACTTTCAATGGCTTCAGGCAAGAGTTTAAAAGTCATGTCTTTTACTTCTGGCAATAGTATTTGCTCTTGCCTTCAAAGGCATGAAATAACACTTTGCACACTTCCTATTGTTTGTTTTAACAAACTACAATGCTTTTGAAATCACAACCACTGGATTTCAGCTGCAGTTTCGGGTTCCAAAAGGCGTTGGAGAAAAATTTCTGTTTACGTTAAAAATAGCATTAGCAGTAAACCAGTTTACCAGAGTAGGCGCAGTTGCTTCCCATGATGGCAACAATTTTAGAGCCAATTTTGATAATAACAACAACGGTTTGTTAGGCATGTTTTATCTGTAGGTATGTTCTGTCTGTATGTATATGTTCTGTTTATTCTTCTTAATTAGAGAATGTCACAGTTCTCTCACTGGATATTTAGTTTCGTCAGTGTACACCTTTAACGGAAATAAAACAAAGGATTGTGTTAATTTCTTTAAATAAACATAGAAAAAATGACTCACAAAATCTTGCAGGGTATTCATTAACATGGCACAAAACTGTCATACGAACCAACTGACAACAACAAGAAATGCGGGCGGTCGTTTGCCGTCGGCTGTCCATAACTGTGGTCAACCATAGTTTGACAAATTACCGTTTGTTAACATCAAACTGTCCTAAAAATCAAAATCACGATTATATATCTGATAGATGCAATCAAATATCAAGATATTATTTGCGAAAAGTATGCCACACATTGATGGTGGCTTTAATAAATACGGTCTTAAGTCTTAAGAAAATACCAAGGGATTCTGCTGATGGTGGAGTCAAATCTGGAAATACAACGACAACCAACCCCCTTCCCATTAAGAAAATAACAATATATAACAAAGAATGTGGTCTGTTGTGATGGAAATTTGATTTCTTACCTGATCTCTTTTTTTTGTATAAATAACGTGCTCATGGCATAATAACAAAAACAATTATCACCAATGAACATATAAATGATTTGGATTTTGTAAAAATTTCTGTATTTTATTGTTTTTGAAGATTTGTTGGTTTTTAAGGTTACCATTTCTGCCACTATATACTGTGCAAAGGATCACTTCGGTTATGAATGGGGTAAGATTGTTTTGTTCTGTCACGTTAGCAGGCTATAAGTTTTAAAACCTCATGTTTTCTTTTTCTGTGTCCAAAAGTTTAAGAAATGTATCATACAAGAAATATCTTAATAATATTTTCAATAGAATATGGTTTTATCTTGAACTTCTATCAGTTCTCGCCACAAAATAGCTGAAATATTGCTGAAGTTGGCGTAAAACATAAATCAATTAATCAATCAATCAATATCTTGAACTTTGGGCTTCCATGCACTTGCAAAGGACCAAAGGTAATGTGTCAGTAACTTTCTCCTGATCTCATTGTGCAATCATTAGTATTGCTTAATTATCTTATGTAGCAGGAAAACGACTCTTACTAAGCGTTTTTCTTGTTTTCTTATCATTAGGCACGCTTTTTACGATTTGGTAATCAAATTGTAAATAGCAAAATCCATCTTAAGCACGGCAAGAGGTATGGAAGTTAACAGTCACCTCATAACATACTTGATATAATAGAAATGTTATGATTAGAACGGGAGTCACACAAAGTCGTTCTCCTACGATGGTAATGGACTCGATATTATGACCCAGAGCTCAGAAATATATATTATCAGCCCAACATTGTTAGATCTGCACATTGGTATTTTCCTCTCCTGGATTCGAACCATCACTGTAGTGACATCTATGGCAGCACCGCCTACACTACGTCCAGCGCCCTAGACCACGCGGCTACCTAGGCTGTATAAAATATAGCTTTCCATAACCGGGTGATACCTCCTCGTAGGTTTAATCTAGGGTTGTAACATGATGTATAGGAGCTCAATGCAGATCAGCTGTGTGTATAGCAGAGGATTCAATGTCATCGGCAAGGACTGCCGCCACACAAAGTTATAATTATTATATGTGTGACAACTCTTCATACAACACCACTATCATGAGACATTATACTGGGCTTGATGAATTATTTACGTCTGAAAATCAGCCCAACATTGTTAGAGATCTGCAATAGAAATGTTATTACGATATTAACAGTTCCAAGTCATCTTGTTGCAATGTCGTACGGACCCCAAATATTGAGGTGAAATGGTACTGTAAACTTATCTAGGTAATGACAAACATACAATTCTAAAAGTTGGCATCAGAAGTGAGACCAACTTGTCGTAGTTTTTTTTGCAAGCGAGATTATGATGTCAGAGCTTAAAACCGAAACATCGTTTGTATATTTGCATTCAGAAAACTAGATACATTGGCAAATGCATTCCAAAGTAAAAAGTTAGAAAAAGGAAACATCTTCAATGAATAATCACAAACACTGTAATTCAGCCGTAACACTGCAATAAAATAGCCAGACATGGAAATTCAGCCGTAACACTGCAATTCAGCCGTAACACTGCAATTCAGTAGTAACACTGCAATTCAGCCGTAACACTTCAATTCAGCCGTAACACTGTAATTCAGCCGTAACACTGCTATAGAATAGCCAGACATGGCAATTCAGTCGTAACACTGCAATTCAGCCGTAACACTGCAATAAAATAGTCAGACATCGCAATTCAGCCGTAACACTGTAATAAATTAGCCAGACACAGCAATTCAGCCGTAAAACTGCAATAAAATAGCCAGACATGGCAATTCAGCTGAAACACTACAATAGAAAACACCCCAAAACACAACAATTCAGCCGTAACACTGTAATATATTAGCCAGACATGGCAATTCAGCTGAAACACTACAATAAAAAACCTCCAAAACACAACAATTCAGCCGTAACACTGTAATAAAATAGCCAGACATGGCAATTCAGCCATAACACTGTAATAACTTAGCCAGACACAACAATTCAGCCGTAACAATGTAATAAAATAGCCAGACACGGCGATTCAGCCATAACACTGCAATACAATAGCCAAACATGGCAATTCAGCCATAACACTGTAATAACTTCGCCAGACACATCAATTCAGCCGTAACACTGTAATAAAATAGCCAGACACGGCAATTCAGCCGTAACGCTGCAATAAAATAGCCAGACATGGCAATTCAGCTGAAACACTACAATAGAAAACACCCCAAAACACAACAATTCAGCCGTAACACTGTATTAAATTAGCCAGACATGGCAATTCAGCTGAAACACTACAATAAAAAACCTCCAAAACACAACAATTCAGCCGTAACAGTAGTATAGGACATTACCTCAGACCACTTTTGGCGAGGAGCCCTATAGTGCATTCTTTGTAAAATATTTTCATTTTCCCCTAATTTTCCCTAAAATATGCAAATTAGTTCAGGAGGGACTTTTTGTGCTAATATAGAGGGCGCTGCAATCGTTATTGACGAGGTGCTAAGTGTATCATTGACCTTTTGATCTGACCTTGTCTTGTGTATTATCACTGGTTTTGCCTACTGGTCTCGCCCTACCTGTATCCAGGATACTTTGATAGGTCTCGCCTTCTACTCTGGTCTCGCCCTTCTTCTGTCCATGTCCACTGGTCTCGTGTTTATCCCAGCTTTGGCCTTGCTTTTACCCTAACCCTAATCTATTTTTTACTACACCTTAACCATTGTCTCTAGAATCCTTTTGTTATAGTGTTGACCTTTGACCTTTGACCTCGTCCTGAGTGCCTCGCCTTTGGCTTTGACTTCACTAGTCCATAGTGTTGTCACTGGCCTCACCCTACCTCTATCCAAGGTACTTTCTTTGGTCACGCCTTCTACTTTACTTTCTACTTTGGTCTCGCCCTACTTCTGTCCATGTCCACTGGTCTCGGCTTTATCCTAACCTTTAACCTTACACTTAT
>MJUU01017358.1:0-12094 GCA_002080025.1 Modiolus philippinarum | reverse complement strand
CTGAACATCCTGAATACTTGCAAATTTACACAGATGGCTCTAAGGATGGAGACAGAGTGGCTTCTGCAGCCGTTTTTGGAGATCGTGCAGCAACTCTCCGATTACCATCCTCTAGTTCCATATTTACTGCCGAAGCTAACGCTATTTACTCAGCACTTAAATTTGTAGCTTTATCGCAATCAAATAAATTCATGATCTGTTCCGATTCACTTTCTTGCCTATTGGCAATTGAAAGTCGAAAAACAAAACACCCAATTATTTTGAAAATAGCCGAATTCTACAAATCACTTGTAGCATTAGGCAAAGAAGTCATTTATGTTTGGATCCCTAGTCATGTGGGGATCTATGGAAACACAGTTGCTGACCAGGAAGCCAAGGATGCACTAGATGATGAGATGGCGGATTGTCCAGTACCGTACACTGACATGAAGCCTTTAATTGTTAAATACATTTTAAAGTTATGGCAGGCCAAATGGGATCTGCAAATAAATAATAAACTGCATGGAATGCAGTCAGACGTCGGTAAACAAATTGGTTCCTGTGGTAAAAACCGTAGGGAACGTGTTGACCCGATGTCGTATTGGACATACTAGAACAACACATAGTTTTATCCTCAACAGTGATGATCGACCTGAATGTATTCCATGCAATTGTCCTTATACAATTCAACATGTTTTAATTGAATGTGTAGATGTTGCCGATATCAGGCGTGATTTTTATTCTGCTGATTGTCTTAAAAACCTATTTACAAACGTCGCAGGCGACAAAATCGTTCAATTTTTAAAAGCAATCAATTTATTTAGTAAGATTTAAATAGATCAATTTTAAACAAGTTTCTAATTTCTAATATTGTTATTGTTAAACCAAAAATTTACTATTATGTTTTTTAACATTTTACACATTTCTTTTACTTGTATAAAGCTATATGGTTTTATATTAATATTTTATGTATTTATTAGAATTTTTCAATAAACCCAACAGTTCTCGCCACAATATAGCTGAAATATTGCTGAAGTTGGCGTAAAACATCAATCAATCAATCAACCGAGCAGCAACTTTCCGACTACCATCCTCAAGTTCCATATTTACTGTTGAAGCCTTCGCAATTTACTTCGCACTTAAATTTGTTGCTTGATCGCGAAAAAGTAAGTTCTTGATTTGTTCTGATTCTCTCATGCCTATTGGCAATTGAAAGTCGAAAGACAAAACACCCAATTATTCTGAAGGCCGTTGAGTTTTATAAGTCACTTGTTCCTATTGGCAAGAAATCATTTATATCTGGATCCCTCGTCATGTAGGAATCTATGGAAACACAGTTGTTGACCAGGAGGCAAAGGATGCATTAGATGGCGGATTGTCCAGTGCCGTACACTGACATGAAGCCTTTAATCAGTAAATACATCCAAAAGATAGGGCAAGACAGATGGGACTTTCAAATAAAGAATAAATTGCACGGAATACAGTCAGAAGTTGCTAAACTCGTTGGTTCCTCTGAAAAAAATCGGAAGGAGCAAGTTCATTTGACAAGGTGTCGAATGGGGCATACACGAACAACTCATGGTTATATTTTAAATGGTGAAGACCGACCTGAGTGTATTCCGTGTAATTGTGCTTACACAATACAACATGTTTTACTTGACTGTGCTGATGTTGCCGGCACACGTCGTACATTTTATACAGCTGATTCTCTTAAAGAATTATTTTAAAACGTCGCTGGCGACAAAATTATTCAATTTTTTAAAGCTGTTAATTTGTATAGCAAAATATAAGTCTATTATCCCATTTTTAAATTTCATCAAATTTGATCTATTTACCTTAAATTGTCTGTTATATGATTTTATCTTTTATAGATCTTTTTTTATCTGTACATAGCATGTTCTAAGTGAACCTTTTAACTGTGTATTTATTACCATATAATCAACAGTTCACGCCACGATATAGCTGAAATATTGCATTGTGTATTGCTAAAGTTGGCGTTAAACAATTAACAATCAACCATTATATCACAAACTTTTTATACGCTACTAAGCTAAAAGCAGCAAAGTAAACATGGTATCTATGCGTTCATCCGCAATAGAGGTACACACTATATGGTAACAACTCCTCCTAGACCACTTGGTGAAATACATGTATATAATCACTTAAATCTATAAAAAGTCCAATTGTTTTATTACATATATGAAAATAATCAATCTGTAAGCGATTCAGAGTAGAGGTGCCTTAATCTATGTCATTCATGCAAATAAAAATAAATTTGCAGATTCCCAGTGAAATTATTTCACCCTATAGGATCACTGTACCCGATAAAATGATCGTTGGTCAACTAGCGCATTGTTGGTGTGCAATAAACAGATATGCATGAATGAACTGTATTTTTACTTAGAAAGTAAGTATGCTCTTAAGCATCAAATGGAGATAATTTTTCTAACTGTGGTTCCATCATTGTATGTAGATATGTTTTCCCGTCGTAAATTTTCAATAATGGTAGCTTTTGGTGATTTAAAAGAAGATTTTCTGAAAGGCTACCAGTTTTTTGATTGATTGACTACTTCTGAGTGGTTTTTGAATCATTAAACCCCAATTTCATGAATTTAAATTTAGTTAAAAAATGAAACAGTGTATTCTTTCCCGTCTATGAAAAGGGCTTTTCAAAATAATCTAAATTGCAAGCAATAAAACGATTTTTCCCACTGTACGCAAAGAAATTCTGTAGGTCCCTTCTGTCGCATTGTTGGAGTGAAACAGTACGCATAGTTGCTGTGCAATGATAATTTACTGTACGCATTTTTGCTATCAATATATTTATTTTGTTTCATTCTATTCAAACATGTCGCATATTTACTATCTATTAGTTTACTAAGAATGATTATTTCAACTTTAGTAAGCTTTTTATTTAACTTGGAAGATGAAGAACAACAATAAAAATGTTCCATTGTTAAATTTATTTTCCTTGTATTTAATAAATAACTAAATACCGAAGTTACTGTGAATTTACTTTCTGCATATGCGCATTTCGACAACTAATGTCTCTTCAGTGCAGATAAAATCTAAACGTTTGGAAGACCAGAAACTCAGAGATGTTTAAAAACTGATAGAGAACAAATAACCAATAAGATCTAAATGTAAAGCCAAAATCAGCTAAGGACAGAGCTTTGCATGGGGGAGATACTCTTTAGTTTTCAACAAAATTTACAAAATTTAGATATTGTAAGGTTCAAAACATAATGTGATCTTTTTTTACATGTACATTGACTCCCGATTACCTTGCATTACTTGCATTATAGACATTAGTTGTCGAAATGTGCATATGTAGAAATTTAATTCACAGTAACTTCGTTGTTTTGTTATTACTCTCGAATGTAAAATTTGACCAAGCCATTTTCGGGTTGTAATTGTACGGGGTTTGAGAAGACTTACTTTGCCCCTGAAGGTCATGACCAGAGCGTACTGTAGTCGGCAACGCAAACAAACGAAAATATCAAAATAGAACATAGTTTTTGCTAAACAGGGATAATTAAAGAAGAATTTCTTGTGTCATTAGCATTTTACTTCCGACAGCACGAGGAACAAAGCCTTTTAAGTTCAAAATAGATATAACTTTTTATTTTTTTTTTTTTAAATAACAAATCAGTCTATGCCTGTCCTGACATTTCGTTACCATATTCCAAACACTTTCTAAATATAAATCATTTAATGAGACTACAGTCGTATGCCCAAGCTCAGACTCTGTTCTTTCTCAATTGAATCGGTCAAAATATGTATATTATTGTCCTAAATTCCGTCAACACTCTAATGGTCCAAGAAAAGACCGACATATAGTTTTATATATATAGAGATTAATGCATGGCCTTTTCCCTGATATCAGCACGGTTATCATCCCGAGACCCCTTCTGTTTTGCATATGTAATATAGCCGGAAGTAAACAGTCCATATCATATACCCAGTCTGATATGGCCATATCAGACCGCCTCGTTCTGAAATATCCATATCAGACCGGTGATATGGGTATTTCAGCCCGGGTGTAATGTCAACTCCTAATTGGAAGTATATAATAAACAGATTGAGACATGGCCTTTTCCATATCAGCACGGTTATCATCCTTCGACACCCATATCAGCCCGAGGCGCCTCGGGCTGATATGGAGGTCTCGGGATGATAACCGTGGTGATATGGAAAAGACCATGTATTAATCTCTATTTATCTATTTATTGACTTAAATGAGGCACCTAATTAAGTCGCATCTTTAGAAATTAAATGCAAATGTTACACCAATCAGGAAGTTGTTTCGTCGCACACCACACATCTAAATTTGTTTCAAACTTTCTTTTCTTTTGAAAATCCAAATATTCAAAGATAATATGGCCAAAAAATTAATTCCATTATCGTGTACGTACTGTTTTAGTAAGTAACATCTTATCAGTAGCATATATTCAAATAAAGTGGAATACTATGATTCAAAAAATGATAGAAAAGTGAAGTACTATTTTCAAGTCAATTTAATCTAGTAGCGAGGACACAACTAATGGAGTTTGGTTTTAAGTATGATATAAGCGGCTATTTCCCCTGGGAAACTGCACCGTTAGTCTAAAATCTAAAAGTCGTATATATTTGCATAGCGATTGAAAATATATTTATTTGACTCTGGGTGTCTTTTAATTGAAAAAGATGAAGAAAAAAATCCATCTTTTCCCAACTTTGAAAGTAAAACAACAGTTTCGTAATACATTGACTCCAACTATGCGTATAGTTTCACTATAGCAATGCGTACAGTAAAAAAATGTTGCACTGCAACAATCCGAAAAAAGTGACCTACAGAAAAACGCTGCGTACAGCTACAAAAGTCCACCGCAATGCTACGCCCTACACCGTACATTTTATTTCTGTTCATGACAGCTTGAGATCATCATATGTCATCTTTTGACCCATTCTTCAGTGAAAAAAACACAGAAGAATGTTTGAAATTACCTCAAGAAATGGTAAATTTACAAAGAAATTAGGCCGTGACTGACAATATCTTAATTTTTATCCATTTGCACTCATCATTCCTGCACGAGACAGCGTAAGTTTAAAGGACACATGATATTGAAGTAATTTTGAAAAAATATACGGAAAAAAAATCTGATAAGTATGTATTTTCTGCAGTTAAAGCTGCAGTTCATTCATGCATATCTTGTTTATTGCACACCAACAATGCGCCAATTGACCAACAATCATTTTATCAGGTACAGTGATCCTATATGGTGTATTTCTTTACTGCTTGTTTTTTAGTTCAGGAGTAAAGGAAGGTCTGAGTACAAAATATGCAATCTACAACAAACTTGTCCAGGATTTTTTTTAATTCCAGAAAATTAGACTTCTTAACATCAACATGTGAAAAGGATTGGTTATACTTTGTTCAGGTGAATAAATACATACAATGTACATACAACTTTAATTGCTTTTACACTACACAAATACCTAGCTAGTTAAATTTATGTGACATCAATATTTAAGATTCTTTTTTTAGCTCACGGGAAAGGTATTGTCATCACTTCCGTCCGTCCGTCGTAAACCTTTTCAGAAATCTTCTCTGAAACCGCAGACCAATTTTTGGGCTAAGTATTATCAGAGTATCTATCAAAATTGAGTCCGATTAGTCCGAGGACCAAACAGCATGACTGACATTACTAAAAAACACATTTGGGTAAATTGCTGTTTTTGGCAAATAATTCAAAAACCGTTACAGATATAAAACAAGAAATGGATGTCGATACGGCATCAAACCGGGTTTTCCTTCACTATTTGAATGCAGAAATACAGTCTAACTTTGATAGCTCCAACACCCAAAGGACCAATGAAAACAGTTCGAGTTACAGGAGTGTTCGAAAAATCGAGGTCGAACTATTTTGAAACTTTAACAAAGAGACCAGAAAAAGGGTTCGAGACATCCATTGTGTTCGAGCTATTGCAGTTCGAGCCATCAAAGTTCTACTGTAGGTACTTGTGATTGATTGATTGATTAGTTAGAGTTTAACGTCCAATGAGCAATATTTCAGCTATATCAGGACGAGAACAAGTTAATCAATTCAAAAAATTGAAAGTATCAGAAGAAAGAAATAAAGGTGGAAGGGACAACCTGGGCAACGACTTTTGACTGCCACTGGAAAATTGGAGAAATGGGTAGGGGCAGGAAATTTAGCCTTCCATACGACACCCAGTGCGTCTGCTCTCTTTAGAGAAATATAGAAGGGGCCTTTATACTGCATGGAGCGTGGCGTTTCTCCACACAGTTTGGCTACAATGGTTCGCGGTCAGGCTTTCCGTATTATGACCTAACTACCCCGCATAGACAGGGCATTCCCCTATCCACCACCTGGGGACGCGCCCGGCAGCTCTGTAGCCGAAGCCCCTGAAAACCGATTCAGGTGCCGGGTAGGTACTTGTGTGAAAAGCTGTTTAACTGATACCTCCTCTCATTATGTGCAGTGTATGCCATCACTCTTAAAAATCACTGAAAAGTTACTTTACTTTAAAGTCAAACAAAAAGCATACGGTCAAATGGCAAAATACTGAGGTAACTGTGAATTTAGGTTCTGCATATGCGCATTTCGACAACTTATGTCTCATCAGTGCAGATAAACTCGAAACATTTGGAAAACCATGAACCGAAATGTATGTAAAAGCTGCTAGAGAACAAATTACCAAATAGGACCTAAATAGGCAAGCGAAAATCAGCTAAGGACAGATCTATGCAAGAGGGAGATACTCCCTAGGTTTTAACAAAATTTTCGTTAATTTAGATATTGAAAATTTTCAAATAAAGTCGGTTTTTCGGGCCAGCACCGAAGTACTGGCTACTGGGTTGGTGAATACCCTCGGGGACTTACAGTCCACCAGCAGTGGCATCGGCCCAGTGGTAACAAATAACAAAATACCGAGGTAAATGTAAATTTCAAAGCATCTATAGATTTCTAAGTTCAAAGGGGCTTAACTCCTGGAAAAATTGCACGATGAAAAATCCCCGACAATATGCACATCTACACATAATGCCCTTGCTACCTACAAAGTTTCATAAAATTCTGTTGAACAGTTAAAGAGGACTTGCGCTTACAAGCATATGGTCAAAACACCTATAAATTTTTAAGTTCAAAGAGGCATAACTCCTGGAAAATTGTACGATGAAAAATCCCCGACAATATGCACATCTACATATGATGTCCTTGCTACATACACAGTTTCATGAAATTCTGTTGAATGCTTAAAGAGGACTTGCGCTTACAAGCATATGGTCAAAACACCAATAAATTTCTAAGTTCAAAGGGGCATAATCCTGGAAAAAATGTACGATGAAAAATCCCCGACAATATGCACATCTACACATAATATCCTTGCTACATACAAAGTTTCATGAGACTCTGTTGCACGGTTACAGAGGAGTTGCGCTTACAAGATGTGGCAGCCGCCCGCCCAACCGCCGTACATCAGCATTTCAATAACCGGATTTCCCAAAGGGAAAACCCGGTTAAAAATCTGACAGATGTGGAAAAAAAAACAAAACAAAAACCTATAACAGATAGAGTTCATCTTTGAATTGCAAAAATGTTCAGCATATCAAGATCTAACCACCTTTGAAGAAAATCTGAATACAGATATAGAAGTTATTGACCGTTATTTGTCAAATTTTCGTAATTTTATACATTTTACTTGTATTTCAAAGACAATTTGAAAATGAGGTAAAGATTTAAATGCAAAAATGTTCAGTATGTCATTTTAGCCGAGTTGTGACAAAGCCCAACTCGGCTTATAAATTGATGAATGGTGTCTTGGGTGTCCGCGTGATATCTAAAGAACCACATGTCATATCTTAATGAAACTTTGCACAGACATGACTTATGGTTAGAGGAGTCCTATTGATTTTTAGATTTGTTTGACAAAGGTCAAGGTCACAACATCTAAGAATAGAACAAAAATTTGACATTTTATCAGCTTCCATACAATATCTCCAGAACCACATCACACATCGAAATGAAACCTGGCATAGACATGACTTATGATCAGAGGAGGAACAAACTTACAGAAAGACAAATGAATTTCAGTACAGCTGTGGTAGTCCTCTTCTTCCACCTTCAAATGGCCTATTTCAAAAAGTTATGTGTAGAATAAATCTAAACTGTAGTTGTCACGTGGAAGTCAGTTATTATGGAAGTGGATTAGTTAGGTTAGATGTATGCTATAAGTGTGGAGAAGATGCTGAAATAATTTTGGAACTAATAATTATTATAAAACAGCCTTGCCTCTATGTAAAACTTGTGTGGAAAAGGGAATTGTACCTTTCGTACAACATCCTAATAGAAAGCCTAAAAAGAAATGACTGTAGTAAATATGATCAGAGTGAGAGGTGCTAGGTTGAACTTCTTTTGAACAGTAAAGTTAAAGCTTTTAAATATTCTGGTAGTAAACCAAAGGACCATGAATATAATTTCAAGTTGAAACGCATTTCCTTTACATCAAATATTTTGTTCTTTAATGTTTTATTGTTCTGTTAAAACTTACTTTATGGTAGAAAAAAGAAGGGAAACGGGGACTGTGTCAAAGAGACAACTACCCAAGGTAGTCTTCTCTCATTTTGTTGGTAAAGGCAAAATTTAAAGAACTTCTCGAAATGATGGGGTTTACTGGTTACATCTGTCTTTATAAAACCAAATCTGTCAGTTTCTCAGCAACAATAATAATTGATGTTTGTTTTCAAGTTCAAAAGCACAAGTCATGTTATGTATTTTCGTTTTGCATTTACTTCCTGTTTGGCTGCATGGATTATTATATGAGTGTTAGTCTGTCTGTCTGCCAAATCTTAATTTTATGTCACGTTACTCCGCTTTTACTAAATAGGGATATTTGACATTTTGTTTAGAATTTATATACATTGAGAAGACACAAGTTGTCGAAATGGCCATATGTAGTGACTTACTAACAACAAGTTTGGTATTCCAATATTTTCACCCTTCAATTAGAATTATGCAAATCCAGGTCTCAACAGCTGGTTATGTAACTTAAATCACGAAAAGAAAATTATGAAAGTGTACGGCGACTTGTAGAATACTCCAGATAATAGACAAGTCGCTGTACTCTTTCATAACTTTGTTTTCGTGATTTAAGTTGCATAACCTGCTGCTGAGACATGGATTTGCTTAATCTTGATCGAAGGGTGAAATTTTTTAACTAAAGGGTGTATTTTTTTTAATACAACACGCCTGAAATCGTTTGCTTTTGAAGAAAAAAACATGCCGTTGGACATTTTGGCGGTACTACGCGACGTGTTTTCATCTCTTCTTTTTATTTACTTGCTTAATTCTATGTTAATACGACTATTATGAACTCTAATTTTATCCTGTCCATCATCACACACATTTCTGGTCACAAAATATTAAAAACGAAATATAATAAAAGTGCGATTTTTCACGTTCACTCATGGTAAAGTAATATCAATCGTCCGCTTCGGTAGTACCAATATCCGGTGTCGTTCCCATACGTTGATATATAATGTTTTACATCAGTACCTTTATTTTCATACTTCAACCGAATTGATGTTTTTCATAGGACTGCAGGGGGTCTCGATGGAGGAAGGGGGGAGGGATTACCTTTCCCGAAATCCCGGTAATTTTTTCTACACTTTCCCGATTCACGGGCGGGAAAATATTTAACTAAGACTTTTAAAGAGGGCACTTTTTCCCGTTTCACGCTGGACATCCTTTCCCGTTTTCACGAGCATTTTTTTTTCTCACGATCCCGTTTCCCGATTGCTTAAAAAGGTCAATCCCGCTTCCCGCTTTTATCCCATCGACACCCACCTGATGGTATTGCGCAGTCGTCAGTGGGTTCTAGTGGACTTTCTTCGTTCACGCTAAGCGGTATTCTAAGTTCCTTGTCCCGCTATTTTCAGATAAGGAGACCAAAAATGGATTAAATTGGGTATTTGCGCGTCTAAGGACAGCATAACTTAGGTTCTATTTTTCATCAGCTTGCAATGGGATTTTTTTCTTTGAATTAATCTTGTTATAAGCTTTCGACTTTGGCTTAGCTCCTACGGTGTCCGAGCTATGAGGTGTCGAAGGGACCAAAATTGCACGTTTTCTAATTATGTGAAATCTTGTTACTCATTGGATTTCAATCAGATTTGTTTCTTTTTCTTTGGATTCCTCTTAGGCCAAAAAATATGTGTATTTCCTATTACATAAAATTTGAAATGTGGGTAATAACAAAATTACCGAACAGAGGTGTCAAGATTAATGTAGAAAAGATAACATCATTTCCCTACACTGGCCGACTTAAATTACATCTGGACAATTTCAGTGTTTCGAAGGAAGAAAATATTTGTTAAAGCTAAGTGAAGGTAAGAAAGTTTATTTTTTATGAAAATATACAATTATGGTCTTTTGTAAAGGTCGATATGGGTTTTAATAGACCAGAGGCGGAGGCTAATATCTGAATTTTTAGGTCTATTAAAACTCATATCAACCGATACAAAAGTCTTTTGTAGAGGTCGATATAGGTTTTAATAGACCTAGAAATTGATATTGACCGACGCCAGAGGTTAATATCTGAATTTTTAGGTCTATTTAAACTCATCGACCGATACAAAAGACCCATAATTGTTTAAATACATAATAATCAGCTTACTCAAGGTAATTGAAAGGTTTTTTAACAATTTTCTTTCAGGATAACATATCTTGTAAAATTGTCAACGGTAGTTGTACATTTGTATTTACTTTTCAATGTGCTTTCCAATCTTTTCATACAAAAATGAATGCATCAGGCAGCTATCAGTACATTATTTTATGTTCATGATATTTTTCATTGATTTTATATAACGTAATAAAAATCTCTCGATTCTGCAACATATGTACACGTCTTTTTTTTCAAAGTTTAGACCGCCGTGCGCGGTCACGGCTTATAAAAAGGTCCGCAGCATCCTCTGAGCTTGGAGTATGAGTCTTCCTAACAGAGGCCCCGTTCGGATCCAGGGGTAGAATAGGTCCGAAGCGCACACCTACGAGCTTGAAGTTAGAGTCTTCTAATGTATGCGACACGTTTGCCGTGTGTTAACGACCCGTGTCGGTGGAGGACGGGATTCTGGTACTTGAAACACACTACTTTGGCCCTTCCTTCATCTAGACGGGCGGTCGAATGGACCCGATTAGATCAATCGGCTGGTCATGCCAAGCCCTTTAGATTCAATATTTGTAAATTGTCGTACTTGAAACTGAACCTTTAAAGTTTTTCTTATACAAAATATCTAAAGAAGGCGGTGGCTCATGGGTCAATCGTGTAGATGTTATTCCGGAGAGTTGTATCGCTGGGTAACCCCTGGCACGATGCCTTTCCCTCTGAAGGGATACTCTTGTACGAGTATACTGTCCTTGTATCCCTGATGCTTTCGTTTTACGCTTTTTGACTGGCAATGGGTTTGGCCGATCTGGCAAATTGCATCATGGTGGACATTGATTCATTTCCAGTCCACTTGCGTTGGATATCCATCGCCCTTGTTGGCACTCCGCGGCGGGTTGGGAGCAAGGCAGTGAAATTTTCAATAACGCCATGGAGACACGAGCACACAACTGGGGAGGGGGGAGTAGTAAAAGAGATTTAGACATAAGTGATGGAAGACGAACGTCCATCAAAAATTAGAAATTCTCACTGGTTTAGATTCATAGTCCTGCAAAGTACTATGGAATCAAAACCATTAACCAAAATTTCACCGTTTGTTCTTAATAAAACCATCAAAGGCTGTGCTGGAGATGTAACAAATGTAACAAAATTGAGAAATGGGTATATTTTGATAGAAGTTGACAGGCAACAACAATAAAAAAAATCTTCTTACACTTACTAAAGTTGGTGACATTCCTATAATTTCTGCACCGAACTCAAATTTGAATTACAGTAGTGGAATCATTAGAGACAGGGATGGTGATCTCTCTGACTTACACGTGAATGACATTTGCAAAGAACTTCGACCGCAAGGTGTAATAAATGTAAAGACATTCACCAAAAAGGTTGACAATAAAACAATAAATTTAAAAACCTATCTTTTAAGGTTTTCTTGGCCTTTGGCTCCTAA
>MJUU01017356.1:42465-54850 GCA_002080025.1 Modiolus philippinarum | reverse complement strand
ACGTTTTTTGAAAACCTACGGCTTTTTGCCATAGTTAACTACTCTTATGGCGTATTTGTAAATTGAATGTACCATCTAGACATCGGGGGATTTATCATTCGAACCATTCTTGTCTTAAATATAAGAAAAATATGAAAGGATATAAAGTGAATGTACATGTGACAAAACCGCACACGAAACATAGAAAACTCTAGTTTATCAAGGACAGGGCTTTTATTCATGTCTACATTGTCTTAAACATTGTTAATCTTCGGAACGCAAACTCTTATTATGATGTTTTAAAACAGTTGCCTGACGAACAGTAGATTTATAAAAATCCGTATGGCGTTTTTTTTTTCTTTTTCAATGTAGTGTATCATCTGCACATCATTATCTTTTAATGTTGGTTTCTCTGAAATTAGTAATATAATCTATGATTTTGCCTCTAGACCCTCACTCACAATTATTAGTTTAATTTGTGTCTGGATAGTTTTTCCTGTTTTTATTGCTTTTAAGCGAATTGAAAATTTCATTGCTTTGAGTGCCTCAATCCATTTTATACGTTGTATTTTTGTATTTCAACGAAACATTGTCCATAATACTTCCTTTTGAAATTGAACAGATAAGTATAAACACTAAAAGGTAGGTCTATTTTTTCTATTTTGAATAGAAAAAATGGCAATGGACTAATCAAATATTCCATACGAACAAATACAAATAGCTTAACATTCCCATTTACACACACTACTCGATTTTTTCATTTGCGATAAAAATTTGACATGTAAGTTGATTGTTCACCAGCTAGAATTAAGAAAGACTCTTAGAGACTGAACTTATGTCACTCACCTTTCAAATGGCCTCAAAGCCATGGCTATGTTAATGACCCAGAATGATGTTTGCCCATAATGTTTATTATAAGGCCATATTCTCTAACTGGCAACCATGTTTTGTCAGATCAAATTAAAGTCCAAAATAATGCTATAGGACTTTCAACAATTCACTGCAGTGTAGTTAAGTTAAATCGAAATTCATCAGTTTCACGTCGAATAATGATTTTAGACCTGAACAAAATACATGTAAGCAATCTTTGTAAAGGACCTCCTATACAACATTCCAAATCAGCATATTTAAATTTACTTCAATAGTTTCAGAGCAGACGATGAAAATGATTTCCCATAGAATCCAATATTATATAGATGAAATCTTTGTTTTTGATATGTTATGCTTTTGGAAAAACATTTTTTTTCTGTTATTGTTATTCGTCTTGAATACCTAATTTTGTAGTTCAACTAGAGTATTGAGGGGAGGAGTTTAATATGTAATTGATATGCAAAGTTTTAGAGCTTATAGAACAGACAAGTCATACGGTAAATTCCAAAGCTTGTTGTAAACTACTCCCCTAAGCACGCCAGTTGAATTCAAGAACAGTTTTCAGATAAAAATTAATGTGGACCATGCTACAAGTTCTGTTCATAGACACCTCTTAATTTTACATTCTTTGTCAAAGTTAAGGGCTGTTAGTCATGTTAGGAATGATATTGAGTATACTTTTGCGCATATAATGATTGCCTTAGAGGTATCGTATCTACAAAAATTGCTTTTAGCCAATAGTCTTTGGTCCTTATTTGCTGTCTCAGTCACTATAATCGGGACGTATGATTTAAGTTCAGGCGACAGTGGTGGCGGCCACAGTGGCGTTAACTTTTTTCTAGAACTTAATACATTTTTAACTATACAGTCCGCTTAATCCAAAAATCACCAACTTTAAAAGTGTCACCAAGAAAATATGTGAAAAGCTATAGGTATAAAATTTTGCATTGATTATAAGCCTGAATACTGGTATGAAGCAAGTTATAGCAGTTTCCTGGGTATGAATGGATAATCAAAATTTGATTCTAACATGGCTCCTGTAAATCGTCAACCAGTATAATACTCGATAACTATATATTTCGCACATGCGCAAATGGTATCGGAAAAAGAGCAAACGGGATGAAAAACAACAATGTTTTTTTATTTTGTTCGTCTTTCTTTATGGAGGAAATAAAGGTTAAGAACAGTTTTTAACTAAATCATGTCAGTCAGACAAGTAAATGTGTATTGTTTTTGCTTTCGATTTGAATTTTGAACTTGCATCTGTTTGAAAACGTCAGATTGTGTATTGTGACGTCATAGACACAGACAGCAATTGAGACGGGAAATCTTCTCTTAGGTCGCTTCAGAATGGAAATCTCCATTTTCTGTCATATTAGAATCGAAATAATTCATGGCAGGTATATGGTTATTGTCATTTAACCATGGGCTGGGCCTTTATATTCGTAAATTTAACCCCTCGCTAACGCTCTTGGTTAAATTCGAATATAAAGGCCCAGCCCATGGTTAAATTTCCAATAACCATATACCTGCCATGAATTATTTCTTAAATTTCGCACCCTTGTTTCTTGGTGTTTCTGATGTTGCCTTTATCCTTGGATAATCCGTTTTTATAGTGTTCAAAAGACGTTTTATTGATTGTCCACTATTTAAAATTTAAGGCTTAGTTCAAAGGTTTAAATAAACAAGCATTATTCACACTCAGTCCCCCATTCTTTGTTAGATATCATCCAAATGCTCCTATTAAAATGTTTCGTTGCACTGTTGATTTATTTGCTCAGTCAACACTCGATACGCACAAACAAATGGATTGGCATCAATATAAATACGGATGAAAGTGTACATCTGTCAACTGGAATTTTATAACACATTCGAGTTACCATCGCTTTCTCCAGGGCGAACCTACTGTCCCTCCTTAAGTAGAAGTGGAATTCCGAAACAAAGAAACTAAATAACTTTAATTGAATCGACACATACTGTACTTGATAAATGTTTTAAATACGCAACATCTTAATTTTTATTAACAGGTCATATGATGGGTAATACATTCTGCTTGAAACCGAAAAGCAAAAAAGAGGAATGTGAAGATTTTGAAGATGCGAACAAACAACAAGCTGAATGTGAAGATATTTGCGATAAGGACAAACGCCAAGCCGCATGTGCGGGCTTCTATGATATAGACAAACAACAAGCCGAATGTGAAGATTTTGGCCACGTAGATAAACAACAAGCCAAATGTGAAAATTTTGGAGACATAGACAAACAACATGCCGAATGTGAAGTTTTTGGAGACGTGGAAAAACAACACGCCGAATTTGAAGATTTTGGAGGCGTAGGCAAACAACAACCCGAATGTGAAGACTATGGTGATGTTAAAAAACAACAAGCTGATTGTGAAGATTTTGGGGATGTGGAAGACCAACAAGTCAAATGTGAACATAAAGGAGATGTCGACAAACAAAAATATGCAGAGATAAACCAGATTCATCGTGTAAAATATGCACAGGTCGCTCTTGAAAAACGTATTGTACGTTGCACCAGCAAAGACAGGAAGTCGCGTTTTGAATTCGATATTGAAAAAATTGAAAATGTGCTAGTGACAGGATTAATCGCTGTTGAGAATGATAGACTTGTGCTGTGTAATTTTGAAGAGACACATCTGCTCGTGTACAACACGTATGGTCGTAGTCTTCAAGTTGTCTCTGTGTCGTCTTATCCTTTCGATATTGCCCTTTTAAAGGCTAGTGACAGGGCTGTGATCTCTTTTCCGTCCGAATGTCACATTCAGTTTATTGATATATCTCCAACGTCCATAGCACCTGAGGCAAAGATGACTATCAAAAATCCTTCGACCTGAGGTATATCTACATTTGATAATAAAATTGCAGTTGGAAAACGGAGTGTTGTTGATATCTACGCCTTAAATGGGGAACTGGTTACATCTTTAGATAGTTCGCTACGAAGCATTTACTACCTTAAGTATTCAGAACATTTTTTTGGATACACGGATCTTGAAAGCTTGGTTGTGAAAGTTTTAAATAGTAATTCTAAATTTAGAATAAATAAACGTATGGGAAGAAATTTTATTCCACATGGATTTGCTTTTGACGCAGACAGCAATATCTTTTACACAAACTATAAAAATAATGAAATCATGAAATATTGTATAGAAGAAAAACAATTTTGTTTCATTTCCGGAGAGGTCGACGGTTTCTGCAGACCACGTGCATTATGTTTTAGTACTGATAATTCAACACTATACATTTCAAATAATGACGGACAATCCATTTACGTATTTAGTTTAGAAATCGAATGAAATTCAGTAGTGGGGAGGCTTGAAGAAGAAATTAATTAAATCTGAAACATGTGCTTCATCGATCAGGTCAACTTCCAATCTCAGTCTGATTATTCTTAAATGTACTTAAATACAAGTCTCCGTCTCAAAAAAAAATAATAATACTAAAATAAAAAAAATACGGTGCTAGTTTCTATAATATATTTACGTTTGTATGGTTTATTCTTTACTATAAAGAAGTAAAAACTTAGAGCCATCATTTATATACACAAAAATCACCATTTTATTATTTTTTCATTTATTTATTAATTCATTTATTTATTGATTTTTCAAATGATGTAGCATTTAAATTTCAATATATTTCACATAAACTTATTAATAATTTTAAAAAATTCATCTATTCGACAAAAAAAAAAGTCCGCCTTGTTGAGATCTCTGCAACAACAAATTAACGAACAACAATGAACACTGGATATCAAATAGCGTAGTATTCAAAATGTATACTAGTGTGGAATTGGTCAAATAAGATCAAATTGCATGCATTTCCCTTTTTAGTCAAGTAAGAATATATGCATATAGATGTGCTTTAAGCTAGTTCTGTAGTGTTATTACCATTATATAACAACATTATCAGCTTCTGCTATTAGGAAATTTATCAGATGAGCGATATAGGCTCCGTCGGTGTGCCTGTAGTTTTACCTACGTTATTTAAAAACTGGTCATTCTATTCATATTGTTTCAAAACACCTTGTAATTTTTTGCAAATTATTAGTGTAGTCACTCCTCTTTAATGTTTTTATCATGTACTTTTGTTCACCAATGTATTAATGTATTAATTATAGGCATAGTGACTTCAAGATGAAGAACAACAATAAAAGCGTTGTTCCTTTGCTTTTACCACGTATTTGTAGAGACTTTGTCTCATGTGCATTTACTCCATATCCATTCATTCACCACGTGAAAAATCACCAAAAAAACTCGCATCACGTTTAGTTGGACATAGTTTCGGCAATTATAAAGTTCCAAAATGAGTCTGGTGGTAATTTTTATCAATTCCAACCTTAAGGATGGTCACTCCTCAGGTTTTTGAAACTGTCTCTGACTTTCGGAATTTATACATTATTATGCATTAGAAAGTTTTACACACTGACCCCCAATTTTCTTTTCAAAATATGATAGTATACATCTTCAATAGACTTGTGACAAAATTTGATGAAATTCTTGATATGCCTTCATCACATTTCAAAGGTTGATTACCTTAATGCAAAATGAGTGAAAAGTCTAAAGAAGTTCGGTTTCCCGCCAAAATTTCGGACGTTCAAATCTTTAAAACGGCCATATTGACCTACAGTGGGGTGCAGACATAACCTCCTATAAAGTTAACTTGAAGCAATTATAAAAGCTGCTCTAAGTTAACTTGGAACAGGTATCAAGTCTGCTCTATAACAGCTCTAAGTCTGCTCTAGAATCCTGACCACTCTGACCAGACATGGTCATCGCTAGAATCCTGACCGTTCTGGTCAGAGCCATGACTACTCTGACCTGTTCTACCCATGACCGTTCTACCTAAGTCTGTTCTTGCCATGACCGTTCTACATAAGTCTGTTCTTGCCATGACTGCTCTCATACCAGCTCTTGTCACTGCCATTGTAAATATTCATAACGTGTCCCATATACACGTATTTCATATATATCAAGTTAAGTTAAAAAATTAAATAAAAATTAGAATTATGAAATAAATTAAACTGACACAATCCAATTTCATATCCAGTAAAAATTCCAGGATCAAAACAGGATTCTAGGACTGCTCTAAGTCTGCTCCAAGTTAACTTCAAGTTATTTTGGAGCTGCTCTCGTGACTGCTGTCCAAGTTAACTTGGACGAGAGGTTATGTCTGCATCCCACCGTATCAATATTTTTTGCTTAAAATGATGTATATCATAATCTAATAAATAAAAATACTAATTTAAAATCCTTGATATAATAAACTTGAGGAGTGACCATCCTTAACACATGTTTAATTTACATTCTCCCTTCCCTTTATTTTATCATGCATTATGTTTAAATCCGTTAAATCACAAACATATCTTAAAATTCAAAAACGTTGACCTAAAGGTTTAAATTTTGCAATGTTATTAAATTATATGCTCCAAAACTGAAAGAGAACAAAAAAATGAATTAGGATTTTTCGTTTTGGTTTGTTACAACTGTCGTTTAATTTTTTATTTTTGCGCTTATATCATCGTAAATATTTTGAAAAACTTTTTAATAGAATTGAATACACCGCAAAAAATACCTGATGATTTCATTTTCCTATTCTTTTGTAACAATTGGTATGTAGAATGATGTGTGATTCCTTCATCAATATAAAAAATATAGATACAATACTCAAATGAATTCCAATAGAAAGCCAAAAGGGAGATATTTTTTTGTTTCAATCAAAATCTTTGATGACTGTTTAATTTCCTGAGATAATACTATACAGAAACTGCACACAAAAATTACTACGGATGCTCATTTAAATAACTTATATTTCCTCAGTGCAGAACATATAAATGCCAAAAATAGAACATTAAAACAAAGTAGATTTGCAATTGCAAGCAATAGCTGATGCCGCCCAAGACGTTCAAGTCGGTCGTAGATTTATAATCTACCTAGATATTAATTTTCATCCAAATAGGGCCAAGTCTATTCTTTTCGTTTTTGGTTGATCATCTTGGAATTGGAAGTCATTTGATTTTTTTATACGTGAATTCCTTCCTTCCATCTTATTACACATTTATGCAAAGTTTGAACAAATTCTACAAGCAGTTTCTTATATAATAATTCGAAGTATATTCACGTTAAATGGCAGTCATCCTAGATATGACAGCCATTCTGGAAATTCTCTTCCTCCCATGTAATTCAACATTTACACTTAATAAGAACAAATTCTATAAAGCAGTTCCTGATATATTGAATCATAGATATCTTTGCCATAAATGGCAGCCATTTTGGAAATTTTTGCTTATGCTTGCATATCTTCTTTTAGTGGTTCAGCTTTGTGCAAAGCTTGAATGATGCTGTCCGGGCATCTTCGAGAAAATATCCGGACATAAGTCATTAGAAGAAAGAAACAAAAAAGTAATAACAATACTAGATTTGCAATTGCCAGCAAAAGCTGATATTTCCCATGACAGCCAATCGAATGAGTCCAACTTGTTTGCAGCATCGGAATTAAATCTACCTAGAAATTGATTTTCGTTGAAATCTGGCAAAGTTGAAATTTTGACGTATTTTAGTTGCCATCTCCGAATTGCGGCCATTTTGAATATTTTTTTGTAGCATTTTGAATATTTTTGATGTAGCCTGCATCTCACCTTATGGTGGTCTAACTACCTGCAAAGTTTCATTTGATTACATCAAACCATTTTATCAAGAAGGTCCTGAAAATCTTTTCCCATAGGATCCAATGATAATCTTTTTTTGGCAACGGTGGCCATGTTTTTTCTCCGATCGTAACCAAAATTATGTTAAAACTTAAGTACAATAAGCAGATGCTTTTCATTAACTTTCACCCATCTGTGGATCTTCGGTTTTGAAAACAAACAAAAAATGTCCAAAATACATGTATGTCAATCGTAACTTGGCATCCATCTTGGAAATAGTGGCCATTTTGAAAATTATTGTCGGTCCATGCACATTTACTCAAGCTGGTCCACCTTTATGCTAAGTGTGAATGAATTCTGTGTAGCCATCTTTGAGAAAATTGGCGGATAAAAATCACTGACAGAAAGAAT
Organism: Modiolus philippinarum; assembly: GCA_002080025.1. Taxonomy (NCBI): domain Eukaryota; kingdom Metazoa; phylum Mollusca; class Bivalvia; order Mytilida; family Modiolidae; genus Modiolus; species Modiolus philippinarum. Next base: position 46,927 of record MJUU01017356.1, on the reverse strand, counting down.
TATAACGAGATTTGCAATAGCAAGCAATATTTGATGTGGCCACTAGTGGTAGCCAACTCGATGATTCCGTCTCGTTCGCAATGTCAAAATATACCTAGACATCAGTTTTCATTTAAATCCGACAAAGTTGAAATTTTTTTATGTATTTTGGAAATGGCGGCCATTTTGATTTTTTTTCTCGCAAAAATGCCTTGTTCGCCTCTTACAGAACATTTATACAAAATTTGAACAAATTACACAAGTTATGCAAAGCAGTTTCAGAGATAATGAATTCTCAATTTTTAGCGTAAAATGACGGCCATGTTGGAAATGGTGGCCATTTTGAAAGCACCTTCATAAATAACTTCACATGGTGGTCCAACTGTGTGTCAAGTATCAAGTGATTCAGTTCAGGCAACTCTCGTTTAAAAGAATTCTGGGGTCTGTAAGTCTCGTTCTACTTTCACTTTCAAAGTCAGGAACTCTAACATATAATGCACTAAAACCGTCATCCGACTTTCTCACTTCCGGGACAAACTTCACTTGACGTTACATAGAAAATGCGTTACTTTGATTAATTTCCGTCTTGTTTAAAGTTATAAAGTGTCTAATTCTTGAAGGATAAAATATTCTGGTTCAGAGAAAATGAATCCCACTCTCAATTTGAGCTGTGAACCAAAAATCCAACAATTTCTCATAGTAATACAAAGGGACAATGTACCCGGTATCAACGTTTCGCGTATATTCTCGGGGATCACATGACGAGACTTACAGAGCCTATTGGAAGAAAAATTAGAAGTAGGAAAATGATTTTAATTAGATTTGCAATTGCGGTCGACAATGTTGCAATTGGTTTCCCCCTGATTTGTCTTTTTGTCTCATGGACTTCGGTTCTTGACGATTCTATTCGTAAATTTGTCATTACATGTACCCCCATTTTCAAGCAATAATTGGTTTTGCTCCTGACAGCTAGTTCGATGATTCCATCTTGATCGCACTGTCAAAATCTGCCAAATTTTTTTATTTTTATTATTAAGTCTCCCAAACGAGACTTATTGTTTTTGTTGCGTTTCTCATTAATATTATTCTTCTTTCTTTCTTGTCGTCCGGATGAACTTGTCCGGAGTAGATCTCAGAGACCTTTTAACCTAGAGCTTTGAAACTTTGTATCATGTTAGCCCCATGTATCTAGTTGTGGATAATTTAAAAAAAATTAGATTGGAGTCCATTAAGGGTACATTTGGGGGCTCAAACAGGGGTGGGGTCCTCCATGTTAACCCTATGGGAAAATGAAATTTAGAATTTTTTTCACCATTTTTCACTGTATCTTGAAAACTAGTAACTGTAACTCCATGAAGCTTCATAGGAAAGATGTTTGTCATGTGCGAAAGGGTCCCACAGGATTAGAAATTTCAAAATTAGAACCGTTGCCATGGAAACCATACAAAAATTGAAATTTTGAGAAAACGCATTTATTATTGATAATTATATTTTCATTACAGCTATATGTATTATTTAGGTTATAAGGGGAACCCCTGCCCAATTTTTTTTTTTTTGAAACAAGGTATGAAATTCATTGTCATGGATAATGGAGCATCTGGTTGCCATGGAAACCAAGCCAAAAATCTATAATTTTGTTTAATTAGTACTGTTGCCATGGAAACCATACAAAAAATGAAATTTTGAGAAGACACGTTTATTATTGATAATTGTATTTTCATTACAGTTATATGTACTATTTAGATTATAAGGGGAACCCCTGCCCAAATTTTTTTTTTAAACAAGGTATGAAATTCATTGTTATGGATAATGGAGCATTTGGTTGAAATGGAAACCAAGCCAAAAAGCTATAATTTTGAGAAAAACATGTTTTCTGCTGTGTGTTATGTTTTGATTTCAACTATATGTATAAAGTAAATTATAAGGGGAACCCCTGCTCAAATTTTTTTTCAAAGGGGGTTTTAAAATGCCCAGGAATCCGATATGGGAGTTCGTTTGGGAGACTTTTGTGTTTCGCTTGCGAACACAGTTATAACTTTTATTATTTATTTATTTTTGGTATTGTTCGCTCTTGTATATGCCATTTAGGGTTTGGAGCTAAAACTTCTTTACATAAAATAGATAATATATTAGACTAACAAATCATATATAAGAAAACAATATTTTAATCAAATAATTCTATTGCTAGGTAAATACAAAAGTCAAATCTGCTTTCACCCAGTATCTAACATTATTTATTGTGAATGTAAAACTGATCTTGTTCAGCACGAAGTCAGTGCGTAAATTAAATTCGGCTTTTTATTAACAACTCTTAGAAATATACATAATTATGTGACGAATTTTTAGCAAATCACAGCACACTTAAAACTGTAATAAAATAATTATAAGAATGGCCAAGAAACAGACCAAAAAATTATGTCGTCCCGATTACATTTGTACGTCTTGAGCGACATAATGAATGAATTGACATTGAACAAACGATCAGAAGTCCTAAAAGTATCGGCAAATCAGTCAAGGACAGAGCTTCGTTTGTAGTCGATGCTCATAAATTTAATGAAATGTTTTACTGGATGCATTGTAAATTCACATGAACAGTATTTGGATAATTGCAGACGTACCGGATGACTTGACTAGTGATCCGTTCGTTTGTTTTGAATCCATAGAGTTTTTGTCAAAAATCCTTGTATATTAAAGTTTTTTTTTTATCAGATACAGTCTATCTTCATACTCATAGTGTGTTTGTCTTGAATAATGAACATTGTTGTACTTTTTATTAAATTTCCCTTACATAAATGAATTCGAAATAAAAACCGAAAATTTGACTTTTTTATTATCTTAAACCAAGAAAGACAACAGTTTTTAGTCTATTGGTCGCATACGATCGCTTGGCTTATTTTGATTGGTTAAATAACATCACGCCATACCACATGTTGAACGCTAACATGGCAGCATAATAGTTTTCTTACACGAGACCTATAAATAAAAATAAGGGATATCTTCCACGAGTGTGAGAAATTTTGTCTTTCCCCGAATGAAAAGAGGGTAAGGGACGAAAAAATTCGCACACAAGAAAAAGATATCCCGATCTTTAATTTTAGTTGAATATTAAAAACTATTTCTTCCGTAAAATACAACAATCAAACCGAAAGAAAACAAGTTGCCATTACCTTATGTTTTTCATCTGTGACGTCAAATCGTTCGGGGAGTTTTTGATGGTAACAACTGTGACGTCGAACAAATCGCAACGTTGGATCGGACGTTTATCCGTGTAAGACAGCTTCACGCGACCTTGTTTTCTATGGGCTGTCTTACACGGAAAACAGCCATTTACGGAAGAATGAATTGTCTTAGGGGTAAAAAAATATTGAAATTGAAAGATGCAATGCCAGAAGTGTAGTACAAGTGGTTATATATAGTCTCTAACATTGCTCTCGTTTATTACGTACATGTATATTTCTCAAATCAAGATAGTTAAATTTTTCATATTTTAAGGTCGTTTACAGAGAACTTTAAAATGAAAAAAAAATTAACTATCGAAATTTGAGAAATAATCGTAATACAAAAAATACAGAGGTTGCATGAAAAACAGTAAATTCGTTATGCTGTACACGAGTAACCTCTCATCAGCAGCATTTAAATTAAATAATATAGACAGCCATTATCCAAAAGTACTCCAAAAAGAAGTACTAATTTCCAAAAATATCAAAATAGGAAGCCAAATCCAGTACAAATGACATCTACCGAGTGCCATACACAGAATGAAGCCTCAGTATTTTAAGAGGTTAGAATTTTAATAAAAACAGCAAATTTTTATAACACGCAAATTTTCATATCAGACAAGTCTGACAATTGGGCTGGTGAATACCCTCGGGGAACTGTGGTCCACCAGCAGTGGCATCGGCACAATGGTTCAAAATACAAAAAACACCGAAGTTGCATTAAAAAAACAAAAAAAAATACGTTATGCTGTACACGTGTTTCAAGGAGTAACCTCTCTTCAGCAGCATTTAAAATCAAATAACATGGAAAACCATAATCCAAAAGAAGTCCAAAAAGAAGAAATCAATGTTAGATATTGTTTCTCTAATTTTTACTGAATTTTATTTGAGGTGAAGTGATCTCCGTAGTCTTCATTTTCAAATATGCCGACGTTTTGTTGCTACAATTGTTGCTATGTGTATCATTGCGCCATTCATTGAAAGGGATGTTGAGTGAAATATTTTCATAAATATTTCTTATTACTAATAAAGAGAGTAATCTTGGTTATACAAATGCAAAAACTATATTGCCAGACAAAAATTCGGATGTAAAGTACATCCGGTCGCACTATTTCTAGAAACTAACATTTACATTTGCATGACCAATCACCAACAATAGGTATATCGACTAACTGATCACCGCTTTAAGCAGATTTGTTTCTTTATTCACATGAAGCTTGGTTCATACAATGGCTCTGAATTTTTGAAAACAATACTTTACGACA
>MJUU01017356.1:22959-42009 GCA_002080025.1 Modiolus philippinarum | reverse complement strand
GTGAATGGCTAAAAATAAATACACAAAAAGACTCACAGTAAAAATCAAACTAGAAAAAAGTCCAACTTATCAAGACGAGTACCATTATAATGAAGTACATAAAACATGAAGACAGTATACACAGGTACTGTCCGGACAAATGCTCGCAGTTACTGACAGCTAGCTCAGAACATAATTTCCGTTGACTATGATATCAAGCCTTCTAACATATGAAATTTCAATTGAAATACTTCTAAATAGTTAAGGATAGTCACTCCTCAGGTTTTTGAAACTGTCTCTAACTTTCGGAATTCTCTTATTTTATCCACCATGATGCATTAGAAAATTTTGCACACTGACCCCCATTTTTCTTTTCAAAATATGTTTGTATACATCCTGAATAATGTTTTGACAAAATTTGATGAAATTCTAGATACATCTTCATTATATTCCAAAGGACGATTGCCTTAATGCAAAGTAAATGAAAAATCTAGATGAGTTCGGTTTCCCGCCAAAATTTTAGGCATGTTAATCTCAAAAATGAGCACACTGACATATTAATATTTTTTGCTTAAAATGATGCATGATCTATGTTCTGATAAATAAAGATACTAATTTTAAAACCTTGATATAATGAACTTGAGGAGTGACCATCCTTAAAAAATGCGAATAGACCTCTTTGTGTAGATCCAGAGTTTATTACCGAACTAAAAATTACCGACTATGAGAAAACTTTTCATTGATAGTGTGACGGGTGCTATACGCGGAGCAGATCATGCTTACTCATGACACCTCTAGTTTTTTCAGAGTTCACACTGCTAGTGATATAGTTTTGTGGCGCTCTTGATAATTTTTGTTTATTTATTTTGTCCCTGTCATGTTGTCTCAATTTGTGTTAAATATAAATTGCCGTATTTATATTATTTTAGTATTTCCTTTTTCTCTTTTGTTTCGATATTCGTTTGTCGATATTTTTTTATATTATGTCAATCACATGAAAGCTTCCTCGCAAATATAACCTTGGTTCAATAGACCATTTTCATATCTATTTCTTGTCCCAACTTTGACTCCGTTTTTATAACGTTTTCAACAAAGGGGAGTAACCTACTGACCCGACAGTCTGGTTTACGGTTCAATAGTAACAAGTGGCAGCAGTAAAGTTCGAATATGAAGAAATCGACTATCAGGGTATGGGTAATATCTTGATTGTCTTTAGAAACATTATTTCAAATTATTTGGGTACTATTAAAGTGAAAATCTTATCAGGTTCGAAAGTAAATATTCACTTCTCTTTCTTTACTAAATGAGACCAAAAAACCAGATTGTCGGATGTTAGCGAGTATCGTCCCTTTGAAAAACATGCTAAAATTTCGGTCATCCCGTAAATATGAAAATCGTCTATTGATTTCGTGCCTTAAATTGTCATTTACCGAAGACAAAAGTATGAACATACATGTGAAAATGTTATCGAAATATTTTTTAATCTACGACCTGAATTCAAAGTGTCAGTTTTGGTGGTTGTGATTTTTTCTGTACCGTTTTTATACAATCGGATCGAAAGACTACGTTTAATAATACAAAATTATAAAATTTAAAATACCGAACTTACAGTACATTTAGTTTATGCAGATGGCCATTTCGACAACTCGTGTCTTCATCGCAGATCATTTTGCTCTTTTCTGTAGCTTCACGAATTTGCTTCTTCATTTCAAGTCAAGTGCCCATTTGTCAATATAAACCGAGTTCTGGAATTTGAAGTTGCGTTTTACACGCTTCTGCAAAGGGAGAAAACATTATATCGAGTAAACTCGGGGATTTCAATCGTAAATAAATAAATATGTTTTCTGGATCTGTACGGTTTCAAAAATTCATCTTTTGTTTTGTTTTTATTTTTTTGTTTTTTGTTTTTTTTTTTTTCAAAATAATATAACTTTTTTATGTGTATATTTGTTTTGTTTTATATACACCTCGTCTTAAGTGAAGCAAAACCTACTTCAAATGCTCGCCAAATTTTTATTGCTCAATGAAAAATGATAATTTTGGGCAGAAATGTACTATAGGACATTCTTCACATGACTAATATCCTATTGAAATTTTGGGAATAAAATTCCGCATGGATATTTTCCTGTTTTCACGTGCAGATCAGACTTTCGAAAATTAAAGTTTCAGGTCAATATTTGAATAGCCAATATCCTAGCCAAACATAATCTGAAATTATATCTTTTGTTAGTTGCAGTGCTTCTTCGACTTGTTCAAAGCAATGTTCCGAAAATTACACGCATGGATTTTAACCAAAACGTCTTTAATTGCCGGTATTGAGATAACGCTTATTTTCCCTCTTTTATAGGCCAGTATTCGAATAATATGGGAACAAATCCACAGTTACTTGTGTGCATGCTTATTTTTCTTGAAGTTTTGTACAAATGGTGATAAATTGAATTTTGTTCAATACACCTTTATTCAGTTTTTGTAGCAAAAATGGGATTTTTTTTAAACATTTTTGGGAAATGACAATTTTTGTGAAAATACATTTTTTCTCAATAAGTGTAGCAATTTTCGTCAAAATTAATTTTTGTCGCGTGAATATCACTGATTGAATACAGTTTTATTTTTTGTTGCCATACCAGAAACCATTTAAATATTGTTTAGTAGGTGAAAACCAATCTTCAAATTTTAAACCCCCCTTTTTTCAAGACATTGATGATAAGATCTATGGCAAATAATGGCAAAATGTTTCTTTTTTTAGTTCTAACTATTCTTTGATGTCCTTACATATAATGTTGCTTGTATGGATCAATAGAATCATCATCTTCCGGTGAAAATGTCGAATTTTCTTTTTTTTTTATAGTTTTTTGGGGGTAGAGTGAATTATATTCCCCTATTTTTCATAATGATTGCAATTTGCAAACAAATGAAATGCATCTTGTTCTATTATAGGCCTAAAAATCCGTTATAAACTTGTTAATTGAGTGAGTATTCATTGAATTGTTTAATTTGTGTATGAAGTGAAACATATTTTTCAAGTTCTTTATCCCTAATTCAAGGGTCATTTTTTGGTTGTTCTTTTGACGGGATCATTAAGCCCTATTGACACTATCAAAACTCCCATGAAAAAAATGGTCAAAGATTTTCTTGGTCAAAGTTGTGTGTTGATACTATCAAAGTTTTTTCGGTTACTTGTCAAAGAAAAGGGGGAAATTGTGTAAACAAATGACACCAATTTTTGTCGAGCCTTCGACGATAGTCGAAAAAAGCGATACATAGGTATGGTGATTCCGGCGGCGGCGGCGGGGGCGGCCACAATTGTTTAAGTCTTTTCTTGTGTCTTTTAACATCATCCACCTGTGCTAGCCCAATGTTATTTGGCATGCAGTTTCATTAGCATCAGCACAGCTCAGTTTCAGTGGCGTTTTATGTCTATACCCCCGCAGTCTTGCTCCACTGACTTTGAAATTGTGAATTGTTTTTTTTTTAATGTTTAACTTTTTTCTTGTGTCTGTTTAGCATCAACCACTCATAGTTGCCAATTAATATTTGGTATGCAGTAACATTAACATCAGTACAGCTCAGTTTTAGTGGCGTTTTATGTCGATGCCCCTGCAGTCATGCTCCACTGATTTCGAAATTTTGAAATGTTTTTTTTCAAATGTTTAAGTTTTTTCTTGTGTCTGTTTAGCAATAACCACTCATAGTTGCCCATCGATATTTGGTATGCAGGTGTATTAGCATCATTGCAGCTCAGTTTCAGTGGCGTATTATGTCTATGCCCCCGTAGTCATGCTCCACTGACTTCGAAATTTTGCACTTTTTATCAATGTTTAAGTTTTGTCTTGTGTCTGTTTAGCATCAACCACTCATAGCTGCTCATTGATATTTGATATGCAGTCGCATTAGCATCACTAAAGATCAGTTCCAGTGCCTTTTATGTATATGCCCAAGCAGTCATGCTCCAGTGACTTTAAAATTTTGCACTGTTTATCAAATGTTTAAGTTTTTTCTTGTGTCTGTTAAACATCAACCTGGCACTCAGAGTAGCCCATTGATCTTTGGTATGCAGTTGCATTATGATGATTGTGATCAAGTGTGATCAGTGATACATTTGCTATCATGGCTGCTGCTGAAGATCAATGTGCAGATTCATGCGATGCAAGGGAAAGGCGAGACATATCCTGTATCAACAATTTATTCAAGAAGATTAAATATACTGCACTTTTACTTTGGTTTCTGTGCATAAAAATGCTGCATAAGAATGACAGATGGAAAACCAAAATTGTAGATGACGAATAGGATTGCAGAACTAGTTCAGTAAGAAAAAGTAAAGGTACATCTTGACCAGTTTTGTATAAAGACCACAAGTCATTTCTGAACAGATCATGACAATCGTCTATAAACATTTTCTGTTAATTTGCTTGATATTGTCTTTTTAAATTTTTTCATCCTCTTAGCCATTAGATTTTGTTTTGTAAACAAAAGTTGCATCATCTCAAAACTACTTTTTGATTGGTTTATTCCCATAAAAGTCCATCAAAGTTTGAAGAAAAATAGGATGGGTTTCTATTCCATCAAAGTCCTTCAAAGTTTTTGATCAAAGTTTTCTTTGACCGTTAACACTATCAAAAAATCGTCAAAAACTTTGACCAAGAAAACTTTGATAGTGTCAACAGGGCTTAATCTTTGTAAATGATTTTTTGAATTCTCACATCCAAATAACCTATCCTGTAAATGAATAACATTAAGTTTTGTTCAGTTGTTCCACTATTTTCTCATATTCATGGCTTTTGATTGAGTATCCGCAAAAATATAGGGTGTTCCTTAACTTATGGCGAGGTGTATAATTCAATAGATTTCATATGCCATTGTACCTATTCATAAGAGTTTCTTTGATATATGTCTGACGAGTGGTCGGATGTCACATGGTCTTCGTTTCGAATTAGTTAATTGCCATAGTCTGAAAATTAAAAAAAAAACAAAGTTGGTAATAGGTAAATCATCTTTTCGGATTACTTATAGCTAAACCTTGTATGGGTACAGAATTTAACTTACTAAATTATATACGTAAATGGATTGTCCGTCATTATTGGAAATGTAAAGTTTTGAATTATCTGTGCTAAAACATAGCGCGCGTGGACCGTACAGACCGTCGCTCTCTGCTGAAAATATTTTACTTTTTTTTCCTCTGTAAAACAACTCAAAATTTCATTCATTTTATAGTTTGTGTAATAAATAATGCCTTTCTTGTCAAAAACAAATCCATGTGGAACGAAATTTTCTTCTATTCTAGGTTTGATGATGAATTTGCCTTCACTGCTTAAACTTTTTACCATTAACCTACTATGGTCGGTGTATCCCATGAAATGTTCTGAATATTTAAGGTAGTAAATGTTAACTATTGAGCTATTCAATGTTGTCATGAATCCCCCATTTGTGTTATATATATCTACGCCGCGTACTCTTGCAACTGCAATCCTATTATCAAAAGAAGAAATTCCTCCAGTGGAAGGATGTCTGATATCCATTTTTTCTGCAGGTGAAACAGACGCTGGTAATATATCTATGAATTGAATATAACGTTCATTCTGAAAAGAAATCACAGCTCGATCTCTTGTCTCTAAAATGGCAATATCGAATGGATAAGATAAAACGGACACGACCTGCCGAAAACGTCCAGAAGAAGTGTAAATTAGTAGATGTTTGGCTTTAAAATTACATAGCACAAGTCTATCATTATCAACAGCGACCAATCCAGTCACTCTAACATTGTCAACTTTGTTAACATCAAATTCAAAATGGGACTTCGCCTCTATTTTAGTGCTACGTACAATACGTTCCTCAACGGCAACTTGTGCATTCGAGATGGTTTGAAATTTGTCTATTTCTGCATATTGTTGCTCGTTGATATCGCCAAAATCTTCATTGATGTCTTCAAAATTTTCACTTTGATCACTTTGCTTTTTAGCTTTGATACAGCACATATTACCCATCTTGACATCTGAAAATATAAAATAATTTCTGGCTTATCTCTTCCCAAATATGAATTACATTTTGCGGAATGAAACTTTACTTGTTTGCTAGTTTACTGATTATATTTTCCTAACTTTTTTCTTGGTCATCGAATTATATTCTGTCAAAAGCCTCTTAGTTAATGATCATTTGTTCAAAAAGAATTTACCCCTTGAAACACGTGTGCAGCATAATTACTGTTTACTAGTATTATGAAATCAAAGTTTTTTTTATAATTTTGAATATAATTTCAAAATTTTGTAAATGGTTAGTTATTGCAACCATAGATGCACCGATCAATTTGTTTTACACATTATATAGTAGTCTATAGTAATTGTAATAATTGACAAAGAGAAAAAGGCACAAGTGAAAGTCTTTTCCAAATACATACAAACTTAGGTATTTCGAAATATTTTGAGCAATACTTTTGACATGGGTGTTTCATTTCCGGTCAATAGAAAAGGTAACACACAGATGCTAATGAGTAGCTCTTACCGGAATGAGATGTCCTTTAACGGTAAAATAGGGATGTCAATCAATTCCGTGCACATAAAAGGCAATCAATTCCGTGCACATAAAAAGCAATCAATTCCGTGCACATAAAAAGCAATCAATTCCGTGCACATAAAAAGCAAAATTATTATTTCATTTTGTCGGTGTTGAAGGATATCAGCTCTTTTTAGCACATAGTTAATTCTATTAGATAGCAGTTTCTGACTCGCCTGCCTTCTTCTTATCTTGGGTTGGAGTATCCAATAGAGGTTTCATCAGCAAACAGTCGGCTAAAACAAATTTTGATTTTCACCGATATCTTTTATGCAGATAAGGAATATAGGACGACATAGTACTGAACATTGGAAACACCTGCTAAGACATAGGCAGTAGTAGACGATGAAGACTTTTCTTTAACCTTTTGATTTCTATTTTTTTATACTAGTAATCATTTAACCAGTTTGGTAGATTACATTTGATTCCGGAGGAATTTAACTTATGTTTAAGACATCTATGCAATACTTTATCGAAGGCCTTAGAATTGCAAAGTATTATGATTTGACGGACTGTAGAATGTTTATGAAGAAAGACATATTGATATTCATATAGGCGATTGTTTGTTATTAGATGATTATATAAATACTTTTTTTAGGCAATTCGTTCCATTATTTAACCTACACAACTTCTTAAAGAAATATTAATGACACTTGTAATATCGTTTACTACATTTTCAGGTTTTTTATAAACATTCGGTGGTTGCCTTATTGGATGTAATATTATTGATTTTATCGATCACCTCAGTGTGTCTAAAGTTAATGTTACCGATATCTCCGTTAAGTCTTTTTATCAGAAAATAGGGAGAGAAGATTTTAAGTCATCTACTTGCGAAATCTTACAGAAATATCCGTTGAAAACTTCTAAATATATGGTATCATATGTAAAGATTCTGATACAGGCCAGATCATCTTTTCATTTTTTTTTTAAATTTTGATCCAGACAAAAGGTATAAATTATATTTTAATGGATTCTATTGATTTGTAGTATAAGCTTTTCACTCACAAATTTTACATAAATCATTTGCACTTCATTCAATATGTAAGTGAAACTGTTGGTCTTTTTGTGGGCCAATGGATAACAGCGATTGTAAAAAAAAAATGCAAGTTTAGTTTATGTTTGTTGATGGATCAATGGGTAAAAAAGACTTTTACTAGTGCTGGTACCACGTCCGGCTGTCCCGAGTTCCTATCGTTGTTTACGTCTTTTGTCTTGTTTGTGTTTTTCCTGTGTAGTTCCCTTGAAGATTTTGGCATGTAATTGCAATTTTCAGCCATTGTAGGTGTTTCTTTTTATACCCCCTTTTTACATGGATGTAGCGTTGCTCGACTTCTAACAACAGCAAAAATTCTGTCCCAAAAGCTTCTTAGTCAGGGATTTGTTCAAACGTTGTTAATTTTATCACTCAAAAATTCTATGGCCGTCACCATAACATTATTAAAAGATATGACGAGTCCGTATCCCAAAATTTAAATGCGGATATTTTCAGTTAGATTCACGTCTTCCCAGATTTGACTTCCGATTTTGACATTTTCCTATTTGACATTCTAAAGGCCGCAAGACATTTCAATCAAAGGTCTTCTTCCGTTCATGACCATTCATCTAGGTATTCATCACATTCGTACCAAACTGTATTCCTTGTACTTTAAAAACTTCATTTCTTCTATAAAACATGTTAAGCATCATCCGTATCTGATAGCCATTCCCTAGAATACAAACTAACAGCGATTATTTTGGATATATCTAACCACCGACTATTCAAGCCTGTTACCATATCCGTCAACAAACCTGATAAGCGGGCATTTATCAAAATTCAGTTCGCAAATAAAGGTTCCGAAGCTATAAATCTTGCTAACATTCTACATAACAAAACAGTGACTTCAAATATTCCACCTTATTTTAAAGATCGGTCATTTCCACTTACCTCATATTCCTACACTAAATTAATTTCAACTTCCATTCCCAAATACAAACGGGTATTGCGTGATTTCCAAATTGATGACTTTAAAGCCAAACTCCCTGATTGTGCTTGCTCCTCTTCCCCATTTAATTATAGCCCAGCTGGACATGTTATAACTGGTGATCTAGATATCGGAGACAACCTCAAACTACGAAATATCTTCTCAAAAGGTCCCAAATTCCGTGAACCCCAGCACATCAACAGAAATACAATTTCAATATTTTGATGGACGCAGTTGAGGAGTACGCTAGGAAGTGTGCAAAGAAAGAGAAAGTGGACGTTGAGACATTGTTTGACTGTATCGGGTCAATAAAGTCATTAATTAATCGCATCTGGAGAAGTTAGAAAATGACAATTCTGCCACAAAGCCATTTTCAAGCAGAAATCCTGCATAAAATCCCGGTCCCCCGGTTCCGGGATGCAAATGGGTATTGAGCGAGTATTTCCTGCTGAAAAGTGCTGGGAGGCAAGGTACCTGGAACGTGGAGGGTCCGGCAAAAAATAAAACAAACAAACAAACAAAAAAAAGATTAAAAAATTCGGAAATCTAATAAATCATGGATTCTGAATCTCAAAAAGATGGATCGCTTCGAAGATTCCGTCTGCGAAGATAGCAGACCAACTTCATCACCCGAAAAGCAGAAATTCTGCAATACCCCGCTGAAAAGGAAGAAGGGGCAACTTTGCAAGGGCAAACCAGGGAAGGATTGACTTTGCTGGAGGCACTGCCCGCAGCGTCGTCTTTACTATCAGGAGTTTAGACTTTGGGAGTTGGAGGTCCGGCCACCAAAAATAGATTAAAAAATTCGGAACCCAATAAATTATAAATTCCGAATTTTCTTAAAAGACTTATCAGCAAATCCGATTGCTAGGTCCCGGGCGGGAAGAGAGTGACGACGAAGTGAGAAAGAGGGCACAGGCTCAAAGGGACCCCAGACGCGATCCGATTCTGAGGTGGCGCGACCTGCCTTGGGAAATATTCCAAGTGATGGGGGTCAAGGGGACGAAAAGCCATTATGGGGACGGCATGATTCTGACGCTGGAGAGGAAAGGGGTAGAAACCAAGGTCTGGGCGTGCAGCAGGATGGTCCGGGAAATGCATCGGATACCGCGGGAAAAGTGGCACCTGCTCAAGATTGTTAATTATTGGATTAAAAAGTCAAAGAAGAGTGGGCACGACTACTACGATTTTGAAGTGGTGATTTGAGGGCGTGGGAGAATCCTTTTCTGATGGGGTAACCCATCGGAAAAGATATTTTGAGGGATGGGGGCTTTGAGAATGCTTGGCTAGATCTTCGCTGAAAGGGGGCCAGGGCTGGGGCAGTCGATCCTTTCCATCGTAATAATTCTTCAGACAGACGGCAGGTGCACCATCTTCACCTGGGAGTTGAGACTGATAGGATCTGGCCAAGCGGAAAGTATCGCAGTGTTTCTTCTTCTTGGCGATTCGCTTGGGAATCAGCGAGAGTAATAGGGAGGTCGTCGCACTCAGGCAAGCGAGGGATCCAAGGGGGAGGGACGCCGCGGCACCAACCCCGGTCAAAGCCGATTCCATAGTGCCGCTGGTAAGCAATAGACTGTTGATGTAGGTCGCAGCTAGGATAATGCAAACTACCTTATCCAATCGCTTATAGATGCAGAGCATGCGGGCATACTTCTTGACCTCGGAATCCAGGAAATCCTCGAGTCTGGCATCTACTTCGTCGGTGATTTATCTAGGGCTCTAGAGAAGCATGCCAAGGAGGGGACGTTCTTGAAGAGGCTATTGGGGGCCAAGGATCAATCCAGAGCCGTCGTTGAGCTTACCATCGAGTTTCAGATATAAGCCGTCACCCTGGACGGTTTTCAGCAGTCGGGCCGGGGAGAGATATAAGCCCTTCCCGTGAGGCTTCACGCAGCAGACCTAGCCACCCTTCTTGACGTATAATCCAGACCCCAAGGCCTTATTGACGGCGACGCCACTCAGACCGTTCAAGGCTCCCACTCCCAAGGCTGAAAGGACGGTCTTGGCTACCATGGGGAGGACTCTCATTGCCAGGCCGGCGAGCATGGGGAGGAATCCACCCTCTTTCTACATATTCTGCTTCAGCTGGGTGGTGCTCATCTTCAAGATCATTCCTCCTTCGCCGGCCCGCTTGAGCTTATTGATCTTCTGGATCTGCCGATTCGTGAGCAGCAACGTATCATTGCCTAAGAGATTCTCGTGCGAGAGGCGGATGCTCACGGGGCATGGCTTGCGCTTGGCTGCGAGTCTGAGCTTATCCTTCTGGCTTGAGCTCTGGTTCAGACCATACTCGGAATACGTCATTTATTCATATCTCGCGAAGGTGGAAGTGCATGGTCAAGTGCTCGCCGCGGAGATCGATAGCAAGCCATCCTGATCGGTGATATGCGTCTCCATTGAGTGGATGGTATTCACGGTCACCGGAAGATCAGAGTCTTGGGATTCTTGACGATCTTCATGCTTGGAGAGACGTTAGAGAAAAAGCTATGGATGACGGGCTACTGCACGGAGTCGACGTAGCTTCCACTGATGATATCGCTATTCACCAGGGTGCTATTGACGTTGATGATATCCATAATGCTCTCACTCTCGAAATATCCATTGGTCTTGGGATCGTAGATATAGATCTCATCGTTGAATCGCTGGACGGTCCGGATGCTATTGGGGACGTCGAAATTTACTTGGTAGTGCTCACGTAGGATGAGGACGGCTCTCAGAGTCGCTCGGTTGGCTCCGATTATGATCTTGGCGCCGTGACCATTTTGACGCATACGTCTCTAGATCTTGGCATTGATATCATCGATATCGTAGGATCCGACCTTCAGGGCGATAGAGAACCAGCGCGCGCCATCGAGTAGGAGAAGACGCGATTTCTCTCGTGAATATTTGGGAAGGAGCAGTAGTCCTCCAGGTTGACCAGGGCCATCTCGTAGCTCTTGGAGGGATCCAGACGGATGGGCTGATTGAATCGCGTGGAGATCCGGCCGCCCCTTCCGGAGATGACCAGTGAGAATCCACGCTTGGAGCCGTATTCTTGGCGATCTGCTGAAGATCGGTCATTTATATATGGCTCAGTAGACGAAGTTAATCTTGCGCCCATCTGATTTGAATATGAGGATGCGATCGGAGATGACCAAGGCGTAGGCTTGGGTATTGGCGGCGACGTTCTGATCGAATCTTACCTTGATATAGACGTCGATCGTCGAGTCCTTGAGGCGATCGCTCTGCTTGGAGACGTCGAATACGAAGAGGGGATGGAGATCCGTAAAGTCGGCGGGGGTTATGCCTGGATTGCTCAACAGGTGATCCATATCGAAGAATTTCCAGCGGAAATCGGCGGCCTCTTTATAGAGCCTTGATCGTTACTCTTGTCGGTCTGGAAGGCGACGATCACCCATTGGGATCTTTCGGTGGCTGCTTCGGCTGGAGAGGCGCCAGGTGAATTCACGGTTTTCGGGCACGTCGATCGAATCGCACTGCCTCATTCGGAAGCCGATATCTAACTTAACCTTGCTTTCGATGGTCTTATAGAGCGGCAGCTTCTGGTCCTCGGAGGGCATCACGTGGGGAACGAACCAGGAGAGAATGCTGAGGACGATCTTGCCAGGATCGTTGATATTGGTATTATCCCGGAAGACGGCGTCATAATCCTGGGCAAAGCCGAAGATATGCTTCAAGGGGATGGTGAAGGAGAAGAATCCCTTATTGGCGGGCTTGGCGATGACGTAGGCCTTGCGCGCGGTAAATCCCAGATTCGCGGCAGCGGCCTCTGCGGAGGTATCCTTGACCCAAAGCTGGTTGAGGCCTTGGGACTTTGAGAAATCGTCGGGATACGTGAGAAGGCCCAGCATGATGGTGGCGACCCTGGGATTGTTCAAGTGCTCGATCGTCTGCCCGGAAAGCTTGTAGATGATGGATTTGAAGAGGTACATCATCGCATTATTGGTGAGGGAGATGAGATTGGCATCGGCAAAGGCCGACCCATTACCTTTCTTGAGTCTTCCTTCCAGCAAGAGGTAGCTATGGGATGGATGGAGGAAGAGATCCTGCGACTCGATACTGAGGCGGATCTCGGTGCCGGAGCTATTCAGCTGTGTCCCGGTAATGGGATGATATTCGTTGAATTCGTACTCCTGGATACTTTCGTCCAAGACTAGATCTTAACAGAGATTCATCATTTCGGCCATTTATCTATAGGAAAGCACGCATGCGATGCCTGCGCCTGCGATGAGATTATGGATATTCCCCTCGTGCTTGGAAAGGATGGCGGCGACTTTCAGTGGAAGCTTGGGCTTGGGTTTAGAAGGGATCTTGCTCACCAGATGATCCATGGCTTTGGTGGCACCCTTCTCCACTCCCTTGATAGCTGCATTGGTGGCGGCAGTGGCATATTTCTTTCCCAGGTTCTTCCAAGCGGCAGAAGTGAAGACTCGCACGAGCAGATTCTTCACGGTATCGAAAATTCTCCGACCCCTGACCGCATATTTGCGGCGATATCCGTGCTTCGTGACTAGCATAGTTTCTTTAAGGATATTACGATGAAGGCGCTTATATCTGGCATTATCGATATATATTTTCCACTTCGGAAGGCGTCGATGATGGCTACGATCTCATTGCAGACGCCGGTATTCCCAGCCTTGAAAGCCTCGGCGCATAAATCTAAGCAATGGGTCAGCCGCGTCGGATCTGATGGAAGGAAGAGCAGCCCGCTCCCTTTCTTATCCTCACCATAGATATGGGATACGATGGCCTTCCACTTGAAGCTGCGGTTGGACTTGGTGGTCTTGGATAGGGCGCTATTGTTCTGGTAGATCGCATAGGTCTTCTTCAGGATATCGCCGTAATCCTCCAGATCGTCCATTTCGAAATTCTCGGTCCTCTTCATCACCATGAGATCCCAGAGCCCAGGGGTCCACTTATATCGCTGGCCATTGACTAGGAGATCGTCCCCGTCGAATGTGACCGGAGCATTCCCGATGAAAATTTCACCATTCTCCGATTTCAGCCCAAAAGTATGATCTGCCTGAGTGGTCATGCTCATCTGAAGATAATGCTGCGCCCGGGGTCCTAGGGTGGTGCTTGGACCATCTTCGATGGGAAGTGGGTCAGCAAAGTCCGGAGGAGGGGTTAAGACTGGAATTGGGGGCTTGGAGCGGCAGATTCATGATGATTTCCAAGGCAGCTTTCTCCTGGGCCTCCAATACGGGCTTAAAGAATCTGCGGAGGTCTCGACTCACCCCCAGCTTATCCAAGCGATCCTTCAGCTGACTCGCCTTGATATTCTGCTTCACGTCGTGCAGCAATTTGGCCAGAGCATCACGCTACTCCTTGCTAGTTATCTAGATGAAGCTCATTTATATATGGATACCTACGATCATGGCTTTTCGGATACCCTGGGAGCATCCCAAAAGGCAGGCGACCTCACCAATATCGGCCATACTTTGCGGCCCAGGCGACGGTCTCCGAGTGTGAGAGGTTCGGGGTTTGGCGATTGGGGAAGCGATTGGCGTTCGGAGGGGCGTTCGGGGGAAAGTTTGGAGGGGCGTTTGGAGAGGCGTTCGGGGAAGCGTTTGGCGATTGAGGGGCGTTCGGCGAAGCGTTTGGAGGGGCGTTTGGCGAGGCGTTCGGGGAAGAGTTTGGAGGGACGTTTGGCGATCCAGAGGGCTTCGGACGAAGGAGGTGGCAGGCGGTGGATCCTTTTTGGCAGGTATTCATGCAGATTCTTCCGGTCTTGCACTTATGCTGGCAGCGAAACTTCGGACGATGGAGGCGGCAGGCGGTGGATCCTTTTTGACAGGTCTTCATGCAGATTCTTCCGTTCTTGCACTTGTGCTGGCAGCGAACCTTAAATGATAGGGCGATATGCTCGCTGCACATATCCTTTCCCGGTCGGCAAGGAAGCTGGCATGAATGACCTCTCGTCACCTTTTGACCGCAGGTGGGTAGGGGCAAAGGACGGTGTTTGGTGCTATATCTCCCCATGATGCTGATATCGTTCGGGGTGACGGGGTATGAACCATACCAATCCGCACCTCCCGCACTCTCCAGCCTCCATCTCCATCTCACCATGCTTGCACGGGCATCGGCATTCACCACTCTCCGCCAGAACGGCTTGCAGGCGCTGGGAAATGCAAGAATGACAGAGATCGCCGCACTTCTCCAGACCTACTCTCGGATCATTCACTCCGCACTAGCATCGCCCGCGATCCTTGAATTGCTTTGAAGAGCGAGCACCTGCGGCAGAAATTTCTCCAAGGGATGGTCTGCTCGACGAATTGGGTCAAGAGAAAATTTTTCATCTTGGGTTTCATCTTTGGTTTCATAGTTTATCTGGGACTACGAAGAATTCATCTAGTTTGGACCGATATCTGCCGGCTTCTCGGGGACTTGTCAGATCGATGGTCACGAAGCCATGGAGCTCCGATGCACTTATTTTTCTTGCTCAGCATCAAATCATCGAAGACAAACAGATTCTTTTCCGCTGGATCGAGCTCACGGGGGTCGGGCACTTCACCGCCCTGCTAGGAGGAATCGATCCCACCTGGCCCTCGTGGAAGAGCATCAACGAGATCTAGCAGCGGATATTCATCCTGCAGGGGGAGAAACTCTCGGATGGCCTCTTTCGTCAGACCCTTCTCCAGCGCCCCTCGCAAGAGCTGATAGATTTGCTGGTGGAGAGATTTCCCGAAGATGTAGAGGCCATCCAGAAGAAAGATGATTATTCAGCAAAGCGGTCTTGCCGCAGCCCGACTTCCCGACGATCATACCGCGAATCGATCGCTGGGGGAGGAGATAGTGATTGCTTCTGGTGGGTGTGGCGGCATCGTAAAAGATATCGTGCACGTCCATTTATATAGATAAAGCATGATCTACTGCGTGAAATGCCGAAAACCTACCGATACGCTCGGGGTCCGCCAAGTAGTGGCAAGCAACGGGAGGCTTTGGAAGGTCGTATCCTGCGCCGTCTGCGGCTCCCAAAAATCCCAATTTATCGCTTCCTCGGGCGCCGGGCTCTGGAATAAGATGCTATTTTCGCATGCCCGTGGAAATGCCCGTACCGGGGCATAATTTCACCAGCCCCGGCACCAAGCTTCATAAGCGTCTGAAGCCAGACGGCACCCCAAACCCTTTTTCATGCCCATCAATCGCGTGGATAAGGCCTCATATCACCACGATCTCTGCTATGCTCAGCATCAGGATACGGCCGCCCGCAATTCCATCTGCGATAAGACCATGCTCAATGAGCTTGACGGCATTCAGCAGCCCACGGCCCGCGAGCGCATGGATCGAAGTATCGTCAGACCCATCATCGGCACCAAGGCCCGATTTGGGCTGGGGAAAAAGAAAAAAAAGTGCGCTGGTCCGACCAGCTAGACGAAGAGCTGCATAAGCCCGTCCGTCGCAAGTTTGGTAAGAGGCGCGTGGTGGTGGGTGGGTTGGACGATACCTGGGCCGCCGAACTCGTAGATATGAGCGCCTTCGCCAGCGATAATCGAGACAATAAATTTCTCTTGAGCATCATCGACGTCTTCTCCAAGTATGGCTGGCTGGTGCCGCTCAAGGATTAGAAAGGGATAACAGTGCGCGATGCCTTCCGGACCATCCCTCAAAGATCGCACCCCGCAGAAGATCTGGACGGATAAGGGCTCCGAATTTTATAATCGGGAGGTGAAGGATCTGCTTCGGAAGCATGAGATCGATTTCTTCTCCACGGAGAATGAGGAGAAATCGAGCGTCGCCGAGCGCTGGAATTGCACCATGAAGGAGAGAATGTTTAAATATTTTTCGGCCAATAACACGCGTACCTACCTTCCCATCCTGGAGGATCTGTTGCGGAAGTATAATACCTCCAAGTATCGATCCATCAAGATGACGCCCACCGCGGCAAGCCAGAAGGAGAATCATGCGAAGGTCTTCTGGAATCTGTACGGAGATCTTCCGCCCATGCAGCCGCCGCGATTCGAGCCCTGGGATAGGGTCCGGAATTGTCAAGAAGAAGGGCATCTTCAAGAAGGGATATACGCCCCGCTGGAAATAGGAAGTCCTCACCGTCTCGCAGGTCCTTGGCACTCAGCCACCGACCTATCGCCTCAAGGATTTCCAAGGGGGTGATATTTCAGGGATCCTTCTACGAGCCCGAGCTCCAGCGCACCGGCCAGAACGTCTATCGCATAGAAGAAATCCTGCGGCGATGAACCAGGGAAGGGGTCAAGTAAATCATCGTGAAATGGTTGGGCTACCCTAAGTCTTTCAATTCATGGGTCAAGCAATCCGACTGGCAATGAACCCAGATGGCTGTCCGGTCTCAATCAAGAGAGACCAGAAAGTCTTGATTTACGCATGTTTCAACTCGACGAAGAGCCTTAATGTGCAAGATACGCTTGCAGGCGGTCGTAGACGACTTTGGTGATGGGCTCATTATCAGTCTTGGGGAGTGGGAGATTTAGCACGCGATACTTTTGCATATCGATATCCGCGTCTCTCCGGCCGCCATTGGTATTGCTGCAATCCGATTTATCCACCTTCTAGTCCAGAATCTTCCTCAGGGCCATGAAGTCATCCTTCTCGACCGTCTTCAGGCGCCGCACCTCCTCCTGCAGTTTGACAATCTTCTCCTCCAGCTTATCGTCCGCGGCTTCGAGCCTCTTCTGGAATTGCTTCACGAATCTCTTCGTCGCGCCATCATTATTCTTCTCCGGATACTTGAGATTGACGATGCGATTGAAATTCATATCCAGATCCTCTTCGATCTGATCCTTGCGGTCAGCCCCTCGGGTGAGGCCCACGCTTAGACCAAATTTATCGACCATACTTTATCTATAGCAGGGAGAAGACGACGTCCTCGAAGGTCCAGCCTTCCGATAGTCTCTTCAAGATGTTAAGGCAGAGATGGCCACATATTGCCGATCCGCGGGGCTTAACTTCGTCCGTATTATAGTCGATCGGCAGGCCCAGATATCGTCTCAGCTCGGTCGGTGGCGGCAATCCGTATGAGCCAAAGTAAATTATCCGGGTACGGTCTTTGAACCAGCACGTCCAGTGAGTCCCGGGGCCTTCGAGATTATCATGATTCAGGATACCGCACTCGAGATATCTGGGCTTGGCGGGTAGGCCGTCGCGCATGAAGACGCCTCTGAAGTGAGGGATATGCAGATTCTTCACAGCTCGCTCGAGCTCAAGATTGGTCAAGGCTTATCCATTTATCTAGGGAGGGATGGGCATCTGCACCCGTGGCGAAGCCATTTATCTAGGGAGGGATGGGCATCTGCACCCGTGGCGAAGCGAGAATTTCCCGAGGCTCACGGGCCTCGAGAGATTCAGGGGGTGGTGGGGGTGGGTTGGAGTGACCGCCTCAGTCTTGTGGAATTCGGTAGTGGCCATGGGCGAGGGTGCTGATGCCGTCGGGTAGGATGTGTCGCTTATCATCATTGGAGGAGAGAGATTTCTTGCACGTCTCGAGAGTCAGGATCTGGTGGAGTCGGCTGCAGATGATATTCATCGAGCGATATTTCTCTTTGCCCGTATCCAGGCACTCCTTATAGTCGGCGAAGGTCAGATTGGTCTCGACCACGCTCCTCTTCACGCCCTTAGCCTTCTTGCACTCTTCACGATCCACCTTGAAGGCGTATGCTTTTGTCAGGAGACCCATGTACTCGGTCATCAGATGGCCGCCGCACTCATCCTTGAATTTGCCGAGCACTTTCTTATTCACGCCGGCCTGTATCCCGGAGGCATGGTCTGACGTATCAAAGCACTGCTGCACGCTCTCCGCCATATCCTTGTATACGTCCGCCGTCTGGATATTTCAGATCAAGCTATCCGTATTCGTACAGCAGATGCTGAACCGGTCGCCGTACCGATGTTTGAGGTATTTGTAGATGAAGTCGGCCTTCAGGGTCTTTGATATATCAAGGATGGAGAATCCTAGGTAGATGGGCTTATCGAAGACCAGCTTTGTGCGATGTATATGGACGGCAGCCAAATATTCGCTGAAGACCGTCCTGCGCTTGAAGTTGGGCTTGACCATTAGCTTCCGGGCG
Organism: Modiolus philippinarum; assembly: GCA_002080025.1. NCBI lineage: Eukaryota > Metazoa > Mollusca > Bivalvia > Mytilida > Modiolidae > Modiolus > Modiolus philippinarum. The sequence goes on along the minus strand of MJUU01017356.1, from coordinate 23,480 downwards.
ACCTTCTTGCTATTCACCAGCCGGACGTCCACTATTTTGCGGATATCTTCCATGGTTTTCCCGAATACCGAGTTAACCAGTCCTTCTCGAAGGCAGTGGATGCTGCCGCCCTGCAGGCCGTATTCTTCTCTACGTACCCCCTCAGCCATGGTCTCTGGTTGAATCGAAGGGCGCGGTAGATCTTCTTCAGCTTCAGACCCCGGGCAAGATACTTCCTGAGGTTCACGTAGTGGACAACGTATTTCTCCTTGTCGTGGAGGTTGGCTACCAGCTTCCTGACTCCATTGATCACCATGGATTCCGGGGCAAGGAGATAATCGTTGTGGTGATCGTGGAGCTCACTTGGATTTTCGAGATCCACTTCCAAGATGAATCCTTGCTCATCCTCTTCGCTGAGCGTGCTGAGGTCTGGGACTTCCGATGGATCGATTCAATGGAAATCTCCGGTGGGCAGGGCCCGACTCATCGCCCATCCGTAGAGATTATTCGTGTCCAGATACATCAGACAGTTGGTCGGCTTG
>MJUU01017356.1:10814-22832 GCA_002080025.1 Modiolus philippinarum | reverse complement strand
CTTGCGCCGTGTAGTAGTTCTCCGGATCGAGTCCATAGTGCTTCATGCAGATCTCTCGGAAATTTTCGAAGACGTCGGTGAGCAAGACCACGTCAGTCTCGAGATAGAGGTCATGATAACCGTGCATGGTCTTGCATCCAAAGGCCCCCAGACCCTCTGAACGTGCGCGTAATCTTCCTCGCTAATATGCTCACCGGTGCGCGTGCTGAAGAAGGCTTCCTTGGGCGGCAGCTGGGTCCTCTCGAAGCTATCCATATAGTCGTAGGAGTAGAGACCTTGCGCAGATGCAAGTCTAAGTGCTGGCTTTTCTGCCCGATCGCCGCTGTGGGGATATCGTACCCTTCATCCATCTCCTTGACCGTGAAGATGATATCCACCCCGACGACTTCCTTCACCCTCTGAGAACAGCCTTGGAGAATCTCGGGCAGCCTGGTGCGCGGGACCCCCTTCTCATTGATCATCAGCCCGTCGAATACGAGCGCCCCCACTTCGATCTCCTACTCGGTCAGGTAGTCGAAGGCCGCCATCAGAGCCTTATTTTCAAGGGAGCACATCACATAATTCACGGTCTTGCCCTCGATATTGTAGTCCGTCCTCCTCTTCTTGGATTCGCAGCCGAGCTTAAACAGGTCAGGATTCAGCTTGATCAATTCCTCCATGATCTGCCTCATTCCCCCATAGTAGCCCCGGAGCCATGCTGGTGCGTCATGCTTGAGTCTTACGATCTTCCCATTGATAATGGCGAGCAGATAGGTTCTGGCGTCGTCCCGGCTGATCCCCTCGTAGGTCATCAGGTCCGAGATTAGCCTTTCCCGGTCACCGATATATGCGTCGAGCCCCGTGCACCCGATCTCATTTTCGTGGCAATACCAGGAGAGCAGAGTGGGATGCGCATTCTTCATATCGATATCGATCATATGATCTACGCATAGGGTATGCCGGATGCGGCGGCTGGTATTCTGGAGGCCGATCTTCTCGCCCGTCCAATACCTCCCGAAGCCATGGCGCTGGTAATATCTCATCGGGCATACCCCCAGGGCATTGGTGCGGGCCAAGTAATCTTTCAAGAGCGTCAGCTGAGCATCCTTATCCACCTTCTTCCCTTGATATACCTACAACCCAGCTCATAGTGTTCCGGGTGCGTCACGATATGCTTCAGCTTTTCCCGGTCGATCACTTCGCGCAAGGTGATGCTTCGCCCATTCTCCGACTCAAACTGCCCCGGATTATCGGCTTGGCCCCAATTCCCGCCTCATATTGGTGAAGGCATCGGCCGGCGTGGATTCTACCAGCTTCTGCAGGCTTGCTCCCATGAACTTGAAGCTATCGATGAAGCGCAGGTGCTCATAGAGCGTCTTCACTTTCCCCTTCTTATCCTTGTAAGAGCCGACCGCCACACTCTTGGTGAAAGATATGTAGCGCTCCTCCGTGTTGGGGATGCAGTCGATCTTCCCCTCAGTGGCCCCAAGCGTCTTGATGAAGAGATAGGCTTCGTGGCCGGCCAGGTTATGGAAGATGACCTGGATGAATTTCGGCGCCTGATAGTTCAAATTGCACTCGTTGTGCGCGGTTCCCCGAAATCTGCCCGTGAAGTGGCAATGGTCCCTCACCCTATCCTCCCCGAGCTCCTGGTCGCAGAAGAAGCACTTGGTGGCCTCCGCGAAGGCGACCTTATCTTCATCCGTCATCACCATGGGCTACTTGAAATCGTTCTGCTGATAGATCTCCCGGATATCTTTCGTCAGCCGATCCAGGAAGGTCTGCCCCACGTCCTACTCTTCCCTCTAAATGGTGTAGATCACCGGCTCTTTGGCGTATACCGTCTCATCTAAGCGTTTGATATGGTAGCAGATTCCCGATAGGATGTGCTTCTGGAGGATCTTTGTATGAGGTTCCGACGGCTCGCCCCCTTTTGCCTTCTGGATGATATTCTTCATAATGCGCTCCAGCTGATCCTCATTTTGCACGTTCACTATTGCCTTCTTGGCGGCGAGCTTCCCGGGAAGTGGAATATATGAGCTTCCCTTGAGGGGCATGTACTCATTCAGCTGAATCTCCAGTTTCTCGATGCGCCAAAAGGTCCATCCGCTCCCCCAGCCTGGAAAGTTGCCAGACTCTCAATGACCTTATCCTCCATCCGCGCTATCACTTCGTCCAAATCTGCCGACTCGGTGATTCACATCAAGGCCGATCGGAATTTTGGGTTGGCGTAGATATTCTCGCGGGTCGCCGGGCTGATCTTCACCATCTCCACGTGGAGGATTATTTCCACTTTCAACCCCTTCTTTTCAGCAAGCCCCTCCGAAACCTTGCTTCGGAATTTCCTCCAGCTTAGCTTGATGAAAGTCTCCACGTCCTGCTGCGTCTTTGGCTTGATGATCACCGTGCCAAATACCCCACCCACGGACTCCCTCTTATCCGCAACCTCGATATGGTCTACGGCTTCTTCAATGCTCTGCTTCACCTTCTCGGCCGGCTGATCTTTCTTCAGCCGGGAAATATTGGTGATCCCCCTCCACCTCGCGATCGCCTTGAGCTGCGTCCTGGTGAATACTTCCCGGCGCTTGAATTTTCGGTCGGTTGCCCACTCAATGAGCCGCACCAAATCCATCTAATTCTTCCTGCTATATCCCTTCACCCCTTCCTCCTTGGCGATTTTCCTCAGTTCCCCCATTGTCTCGGCCACCCTAAATTTCCCTCCGATCGGCTGATCGGCGTCGTCTTGCCGCTGGGTATGCCTCCATCAAAGTCCATATTCCTTTTCAGTGGAGTATTGCAGAATTTCTGCATTTCAGGTGATGAATTTGGTCTGCCATCTTCGCAGACGGAATTGTCGATGCTATCCATGATAATCTTGAATTATACTATTGAAATTTTGAAAATTTTTAAGGTGGTCTGTTGATTTTTCTCGATCACCAGGCTTGTGCATAGTGTTACTAATAATAGATTTTCAACAGGAAATCCAGTAAATGCTTAGGGGAGGTCGGGAAAATTTGCAGATGGTCAAAATAAGTTGCAAATTTTTTCCCTGCATACCTCCGGAACCGGCGAAAATTATTGAAATCTCATCAGGGGGCATATTTCAGAAAATCTGGCAGGTTTTTTCTCCCTTCCTTAGTCTCTGGTGCGAATAGTTTGCAAAAATGCTATTTTCCCAGACAAAATCAGGGGGGGGATAATTCAGTAAGAATTACGCAAGAATTTTTTTTCCGACGAGGTATTTCCCCATCGGAAAAGACCCTCCACGTCCCAGGTACCTTGCCTCCCAGCACTTTTTAGCAGAAAATACTCGCTCAATACCCATTTCCACTCCGAGGCCGGGGGACAGGAATTTATGCAGGATTTCTGCTTGAAAATGGCTTTGTGGCAGAATTGTCATTTTTCTAACTACTATCCGGCGCTTGAAAACAGCAATGAAATCAAGAAATCCTAGTATATTTGAAGATCCCCTTATAGTAGAAACTCTGACCGACCTCCATGAAAATTACGTCACTGTCCCTGCTGACAAAGCTTCTAACAACATACTGTTCGTGTTTAAGAAACACTTTCTCGACTGCCTTGTGAAGGAGATGGGCGTCGACAGTTCATCTTGAAACCCTGCTTATACCCCTACTCCAATATCGAGAAATGAGATTTTTTAAAATCACACTTCGGGTTTAGAATCGTTTGGCATCAAAGCCAATGATGAAAACAATCAACTCCCTTACGTCTACTGGGTACAAAAACTTCCTTAGAATCCTTACAAACAGAGATTCATTGCTGGGTCATCTAGATACACCACTAAGCTTCTTTCAGAGCTCCTCTATACTTTGTTGACCGCAGTCAGAGCTGGCCTGACAAATTACTGCGATAAAGCTTACTCCACGAGCGGCGTGAATAAGATGTGGATTCTAAAAAAATTCCAAAGATCTCCTTTAACAGCTATCCTCAACCAGTCTTACTCATTACAATAACATTCAAACTTTTGACTTTTATACTCATTATACAACCCTGCCATACAATAAACTAAAAACAGTAATTGCATATTTAATACATTATATTTTCACTAAAAATGGAGAACACAGATACACCTTTTTAGAAGTAGGGAAAAACAAACCACACTGATTCAAATAAGATGTACACTGAGAGTGACGTCATCAAAATGTTAGAATTTTTGATCGGCAATATTTTTGTCGAATTTGGGGGTCGTGTTTTCCAACAGACAATAGTGATTACTATGGGAACTAATTGTGCGCCACTTTTAGCTGACATTTTCCTTTATTCGGACGAGGCCAAGTTTTTTCAAGGTCTTACACACACAAAAAAAAACAAAAACATTTAGCCCAGTCCTTTAATTGCAGCTTCCGCTACATAGACGATGTACTTTCTCTTAATAATCTTTAATTTAAGGAATGTTTACATCAGATCTATCCCAATGAACTTGAAATTAAAGAAACAACTGATACACCTACTTCAGCTTCGTATATTGATCTTTTGTTGTATATTGACGAAGACGCACGTTTGAAATCTAAGCTCTACGACGAGCGTGATGATTTTAATTTCTTAATTATGATTTTAATTTCTTAATTGTGAACTTTCCCTTTCCCTACCTCTCCAGTCTATGGAGTTTACATTTCACAGTTGATTCGTTACTGTCGAGCGCGTAGTTCGTACAGTGATTTTTTGAATAGAGCAAAGACACTGTCCCAAAAGCTGCTTCGTCAGGGATTTGTTCAACCATTGTTTATTTCATCCCTAAAGAAAACCTATGGCCGTCACTATTACATCATTGAAAGGTATGACGTGTCCGTATCCTAGATGAACGTGGGCATTTTTAGCTATATTCACGTTTTCCCGGATTTGGCGACTGATTTCGATATTTTCCTAGATTGACTCACAGTGCAACGGGTGATGTTAACAGAGCAGGACATGCTTACTTTCCCAACGCTCATGATGTCACTATCAGTTTAAAGTGAGTGTCTTGTTTTTTGAATGTTGTGTTTTCTATTTCTGTGCTTTGTATGCATCTAACGTCATTGTTTTGTATGCCAAACGTCATTGTCTTCTGAGTCCTAGTTTCGGCCATGTCTTCGGAATTCGATTTTTAATAATTCAATTCCTGTGTTCATTCGGTATCCTGCTATCGTTGTTTCCGCTCAAACCGGTGCTAGGGTGCGTCTTAAACTTTCTATAAGGTACGAGTAAAACTCATTGTTGAAAGCATCAGGGTGACTTCAAAATGAAGAAAACCAACTAAAGAATTGTTCCGTCCTTTTGTTTTACCATACATTTGTAGGACTTTGTCTCATTTGCATTTACTCTATCTCGTGTCATTGTTAATTTAAAAAAAAAATAGGAACAACTTCATACCTTGACATTTTTTGTCTCGAATGACCTGCATGTTCCTAGTGAGAAAAAAAAACATCAAACAATATTTTGAGTAATATGAAAAGATAATAAAAATAGTGGTTGTTTCTTTAATACATGTATAAACAATGAAAAACGTAAATCACTCCTTGATTACAAATGTAACTGCAGTCAATCACGAACAATAGACATCAATCTGTTTACTGGGAAATTTTTGCGCTGTCTTCATTTCGCGGTAAATTGACAGAAGTTTAGTTCGCGCATTTTTGAATTTGCGCTTCCAAATTGTTGATAACTGACTTCAACAATAGACAAGAAAATTCGCGCTGTTTCATTTTTTGCGCTTCCATCCCTAACACGAAAATCCCGAAAATAAAACTGCCGCGAAAATCTTCCGGTTTTCAGTACTGATAAGCTACGTGCTTACATGACTCGTTTTCATGCAGTTTTCGATTAAAAATTATGTGTTTTCACTAAATTATACACATGACTCGTTTTCATGCAGTTTTCGATTGGAAATTATTTGTTTTCACTAAATAATACATTACAGTTTAGCTCAATAGATTAAAAAAGAAAGATGTTGATGGATGGATTGATTGATTGATTATTTAGAGGTTAATGCCACTGAGTAATATTTCAGCTTCATCAGTATGTAAACAAGATTATCAATTAATATATATACATGTGTGTGTGTGTGTGTGTGTGTGTGTGTAAATGAAGAAAAAATAAAGGTGGACGGAATAACCTGGGTAACGAGTTTTGATTGCCACTGGAAAAGTGTAGAAATGGGTATAGGGGCAGGAAATTTTGCCTTCTGACGTTGCGCGCAGTGTTGGTGTCATTCAAGTCGTTTAATATACTGACTTAATACTTTTTCAACATACTCCGAGATATCGTTATTCTTGCATTTGAATAATTAAGTAGACGTATGCTTCTTTTATATACACCTTGAAAAGCGTTTGACGTGGAAAAATGGTATGTATAGCATAACAAAACTTGGGCATTCTTTTACGTTTATTTTTGAGAAAATCAACATTTTTCAGCGTATCATTGCAATTTTCATTCTCCTTTCGTAAAATATCCAATTTCAAAAATTAACACCCTTTGTTACTTCCAAGGACTTTATTGTATTCCCGTCGTCTTTTGGGGAATAAATGGGAACGACAGAGTCACATGCTGCATGTAACGCAAACCAAAAAAAAAAAATAATAATAATCGACGCACTGAAATAAAGAAGAGCTAGAAAATCAGATTTTGCAACTTGAGACAACATATAAGCATCATGAAAATAAATTTTCTTGAACATTAACAAAATACTAAGAATTTACTTTTTTGCGTGAAACGATAGAAACTGTTCATGGTTTAAATGACTAAATACCGAAGTTACTGTGAATTTACTTTCTGCATATGCGCATTTCGACAACTTATGTCTCTTCAGTGCAGATAAAATCTAAACGTTTGGAAGACCATATATCCAAAGATATTTAAAAACTGATAGAGAGCAAATAACCAATATGATCTAAATGTAAAGCAAAAAGTAGCTAAGGACAGAGCTATGCATGAGGGAGATACTCCTTAGTTTTCAACAAAATTTAGAAAAATTTAGATATTGTAAGGTTCCAAAAATAATCGGCTTTCGGGTCAGCACCGAAGTACTGACTACTGAGCTGGTGAATACCCTCGGGGACTAACAGTCCACCAGCAGTGGAAAAGTCGAAAAGAAATATCCACTGCAACTTTTTACGTTACGAATAGATACAGTACAGTATGAAATATAGAATTCATGTATTGTTATAATTCAACTGGAAACAAAATACATTTTTTCTTAATTCTTTGTATCCAAAACACTCCACAAAACATTTTTATCGAAGATTTACGAAGCCTTATTAACTTGTCCACTGTAACATGTTCCGACGTCTTAACCTCATCCTGAGGTGCTGACGAAACGTTTATGGTATGTAACAATTCATCATGTTAGAGCCCCTTATGGGTTTCTTGATTATCTGATTATGGTGGGGATTTGTATTTTTGATTATTTTGCTTACCAAGTTGATTTTTCAATGACTATTTGATTATTAGATCCCCTTCTTATTTATTCGAGTAGCTTTCTTAATTCCATAGTATCTAAACCCCCTCCACCGCTAGGAAGAAATGTAAGATGTTTCAGTCACGCTTATTTTTTTCTCACTAATTATTAATGATAAGTACTGTATAGGAAAATAACTGTAATTTGGTAAATGCTTAAAATTCGGAACTACCAAACATTTCATCGTAATAAAAACCCGACACAAGTAGATAAAAGGAAATATTGGATAGACAAAAATACCCCACAAGAAACTAACCAATTTTTACCGTAAATTAAGCTTACATACGTACAAATGTATGGTCTGTTTGACGGACTTGAAAAATAAATAAATTCATTCATAAATTCACGAAAAAAAATGTTTACATTAAATAATAAATAAAAAAAACACTGTTGCAGTGAAAGTCGATTTCAATCGAATATATATTTTTGGCAAAATGTTAATCCATGTTGCTACTGAAGTCTTTGATGACTAGAATACGGCAAAATATATAACGAAGTAATTGTATTGTCACAATTAGTGTATAGTCATGTCAAACATGGAGACATTCCGAACGCACCGTGTGTATTTCAAATAATTGCTTTCGTTTCCCTATTCCACCTTTCACTCAGAAAAATCGTAGTTAATAGAACGTATATGAATTGTCCAGATATTGTTTGGAATTTGGACCCTAGTTCAACAACAGTGTTAGTGTTATATTATATTTTTACTTTATTTGGATGCAGATTAATCCGTTTAACGTTACTACACAACAGTTAATTGTGAATATCAGCTCTAGACGTTAATTACATAATTTGCTATAAATATCGATTTTTACGGAATGTTCATCTCGCACAGAAACATACAACTATTGATTATAATTATATTTACAACTTTCAACAAAGTATTTAAAGTTTTTATGTATTATTTCCGTCTACAAGAGGAAGATAAACAACCGATATTCAGTTGCATAATTCGTATAAATATAGCATGTACGGCAAGCAATTAGTGACATTTAAATACTTCCAGATATAATTATGGAACACATATTCCGTGTATTACAGCAATTCAACTGTATTCTTCCGTGACTATACCGGAACTCCATGTTTGATATTACACAGACACACGTCATATTTGTGTTTATTTATGCAAATTATTGTGTATTTAATTATGTGACATTTTACTCATAATTACGGTAGCATAAGTGGACTATAAATTCCCACTATTTTGGACACATAACTTATGATTGATAATTATTGTATTTTTCAGGTTTTTACCAATTGTTCACCGGCTAATTAAAATAGTTTATCACGCCACACTGGGTTTTAGATTTAATTGGGCAACGAACTAGGTTAAGCTCGCTGAGTCCGGCTCAGTACAGTAAAAACACTAGAACCAGCCTGAGTTCCAGACCTCATTTTGGACCACTGGTAGCACCGTTCCTGCTGCAGGCAACACAGTTACAGGACACTGTTTCTTCCTGTTCCCCGACAGAAGACAACACCGTCACTCAACTACGGTAACACCGTTCCTGTTCCAGGCGACACAGCTACAACTGGATTAGACAACGTTCATCACAATGAGTGTTAATCAGACAGAAATGCCCGAGGAAGCCATTTCAACAGTTCCGGACACCAGGGTCCGGACACTTACAGAGAAAGGGCAAGAACAATATTTACAGACATGTGACAAACATCGTCAAGACGTAGAGTATTTATGGACAATGCTTGACTCCCTGCTTCAGGAAGCTGAAGATCCTCCCGCAGGACTGCGGGATCAACGAACCTTAGAACAAAATATAGCTAAAGCAAATAGCAGGTACCAAAGACAACTTAGTACCTTCAAGGCCTACCTGAAGACTATCAGGAGCGAGGATAGTAAACGAGAAATGGAGGAATGCTACACAATAGCAGATATCCGCCAACGCGCCATTGACGATGCCCTGTGCTACTTACAGGGAGCTAGCAGGGATCTGACGCCCAAGAAATCATCAAAGGCACCTAGTAGCAGTTCATCGTCCCACAACAGTAAATACCATTCACAGGGTGGGACGTCTACACGTACAGACGCTTCCAGTCTGTTAAGACGTAAGAGGGCAAAGGCAGAAGCTCTGAAAGCAAGTCTAGCTTATGCAGAGAAACAGGCCACTCTTTCAAAACAGGAAGCCTTGTTAGAAGAATCAACGGCTCGTCAAAAGGCTGAAATGGAGGCAACAACGGCTCGTCAAAAGGCTGAAATGGAGGCAACAAAGGCAGAGATGGAAGCAGCAACAGCTCTACAAAAATCAGAGATTGAAGCATCAGCAGCTCGGAAGAGAGCCGAGTTAAAGGCCGACCAAACATTGCTAGAGGTAAGAAAAGAAGCTGTCATGGAAGAAACTGAAGCCAAGATCCTGGATGACGATAGTAGTCAAACAGGAGTTGATAGTAAAGACCAGCGAAGTCAGTTGCCTATAGATGAAGCAGACCCGCTTCAACGGGTTCAACAGTATGTTGAAGATCACTCCTTCAATGTTACAAATGAGGAGGCACACAATATCCCGCCAGTAGTATATGGGTCCTCCAGACAGCAGGAAGTTACGTCAACTCCAACAGTAGTATATGGAGCACCAGAGGTAACATCTACTCCAGCTTATGCTGGACCACCTCGNTCTCAGTCTGTTACATTTCAGCTTAACAGAGATGCACCAGCATTTGAACCATCACGTCAACACTTATCACTTGACACACCAATATCAAGTCCACATGCAGTAAACCTGAATGATGACAGGACTGTGAACCAGACTTCAGATATAACTATGTAGTAGTGTATATATTATACTGATATTTATTTCTATTTGCAGATTATTATTATATAGTTACTTTTATTATATTGAGAGTTCATCATTCTTTTCTACTTTACATTTCTGAGTTCTTTATGTTAGTTTTTACTATGTATTAGACTGTGGCACGTTTGGTAAACCTTACTCTGTGCATTGTAATTTCTCCCTTTACATGTACTGTAGTTTCATTATCCTTGTTTGGTCATGCATATCATTTTACACTTGGTTGGGTGATTACATTTCAAGACACCACACTTTAACAAACATGTCTGACAGTTGATTTGAAAATATTATTGCCAATGTCTGTATTCTTGTGTATCTGAATATTTCACCTATCAGATATAACATTGTATGCTTGTATTAGAGAGATCTATAAGTGGCTTCATAGCATGATAGACTAAGAGGGATCTGTCTTAAGCCTTCTGTATTATATATGGGGGTAACTTTAACATCTGTAATAAAGAATCCTAAACCCTATGCTTGGTGCTTTATCCGCCGAGTTACAACTAGATTCCTTCTCCACAAGGAAATTCTTTTATCTGGTCTCACTAATTTCAACGACCGTGCTGAATCCTACTTTGTGTGGTAAAATAGCTTCAAGTCAGTTGTTGATGAAGCTAAAGTGTCTGACTCACAACAGTTAAACCTCCTAGTAAAATGGCTGGGAGTTGAGTCTTCAAAACAGGCTGAAAGTATAAGGAGGTCATGTGAGAACCCCACTGAATGTCTCAGATTGCTGTGGGATCGTTTAGATACCAGGTATGGATCCCCTGAAATGGTGGAAGCGTCAATAATGGACAGATTAGCGAAATTCCCAAAGCTGACAAACAAGGACAGTGCACGTCTGTATGAGTTGTCCGATTTATTGTCGGAGATAGAACACATCAAACAGAATCCTAAATTCCAGTCACTTCTGGGATATTTTGATTCTTCATCTGGTATAAGGCCTATAGTCAGTAAGCTGCCTTATGGACTCCAAGAAAAATGGACAACAAGAGCTTATACCTACAAGACGTCACATAATGTACCATTTCCGCCATTCACAGAATTCTCCAGATTCATTCGGGAAATGAGTATAATTAAAAATGATCCCGGATTCTGTTATGAACAAGAACAGCAAACAACTCCAAAGTATCAAGGAAGGAAACCACCCGTGGCCAAAACCCGGGTAGCATCTCACAAGACTGATGTTGACAGATATCCTAACAAGTCCAGTCAAGACATTGGGGGCACCCTGCCCCAGTGTACGGAGAATGGAGCACCAGACAGGTGCGTCATACACAACACAAGACATTCAATAGACGAATGTAGAGGATTCAAGTCCAAATCAATTGAGGAGCGGAGAGAGATCCTCAAACAAAACAACCTATGTTTTAGGTGTTGCGCCTCTACAACCCACAGGAGCAGAGACTGCAAGGCGAAGATTTCCTGCAGAGACTGCGGAAGCAAGCAACACACCACTGCCTTACACATAGTCAGGAAGGCATCGTCAGTTGGCCCCGCTCAACATCACGGCGGGGAGACTGCTCAACATCACGGCGGGGAGACTGCTCAACATCACGGCGGGGAGACCGTGCAACAGAACGGCGGGGAGGCAAGGGATGCCAACAGTACTGACAGAACAGTAAACTCATCTTGTACAGAGATCTGTGGAAATAACACATGCAAATCATGTGCCAAGATTATCCCTGTCAGAGTGCATCATAGGGACAACTCCAACAAGACTGTTGAAATGTATGCAGTTCTTGATGACCAAAGTAACAGGTCCCTGGCATCACCAGAGTTTTT